>NDXB01003298.1:34265-102481 GCA_002631895.1 Agapornis roseicollis | reverse complement strand
TTGGTGGGTTTTTTCTTTTTTTTTGGGGGGGGGGGGGTGTTGGTGGCCTTGTGTGCAGAGTGGTACTCAGTGGAGCTTCTTCCTTTCTCTTTTGTGAGACATTTCCACATTTTTTGTAATTTATACAATGGAGGAAATATTTGGTAAAGCATTGAACTATGTAGTCAGAAGGTTGCAAAGTTGTGATGAATAAAATACCAGGTAGAAAAAAGCTGCATCATTAGAAACAATCCTCCACTAAAGAGGGGCATCTGTGTATCTCATACTCATGCTGTTTCTTACTGTGACTTGTACTTTGATGCACTCTGTCAGACCTACTTATTGTTTCTAGTAGAGACAAATATTTAAATTTGTTTTTTAACTGTAGTTTATCATTCCCCATTAGATTCACAAAAGAGGCTAGAGATGAAAAAATAATCTTGCTATACTTGTAGAATTTATTAAGAGATTTTTGCTTTCAGTTCTGACTTCCTTACTTTGATGTCTTGTGTGCACGGATTATGAGGTTAGGAATGTTAGTAACAGCAATTGCTTACGAAACTAACTAAACTTTTTTTGTTAACTCATCATTTGCCTATAAAACTAGAAGTCTAAATCTCCTGAGTATATTGCAGATTTAGAGAATCAAATATCCAAGATGTGTAATGGTTTAACAAAGTAGCCTTTGGGGAATTGCAGAGTAATTGTTCAGTCACCTTGAGCTGAATTTTCTGCTTTGAAAATTAACAAATCATTGATCACCATTTACATGTAAGTTACTAATGAACTTTCTCAAAGATTTTTGTCCTTTTTAAGTTAAATTGTAGAAGTCCCATGTTCTCTTCAAATTGTTTTGTGATTAAGTCAGTTGATTCTAGTCTGGAAAAAGAAAACAAAGAGCCCTGCAATTATGATGTTACCTTTCTGGTCAGGAGTTCTAAAAAATGTTGTCTTTAAACCCTGGTGTGACAGATTCTGGAAAACAAAACAAAATCTAGAATACTTTAAATATACTGATTTCATTTGATTTAAAATATATTGATTTCCAGTTTTTAATGGAACAAGAAAGTATCACATTTGTTAGTAGCCACAAATACATAAAGGTGAACAATGTATTTGTTATATATTCATATCTTGCATTTTATGCTTATATAAAAAAAAAAGAGAGGAGGTTTCTTGTGTGTGATTTATGTTTCCATGTGACAGGTGCTTTGTTTGGTACAAGGTATGTAATTGTTTAATTCACACAGCTAAGTATCAAACCTGTGTGTAATTTGTTGGGGATTCCTTCAACAGAGGACACCATGAATGTAGTCATACTGCAAACTGGTTGTCAATCAAAGCCAGGCGCTCACCTGTTTTCAACAGACAGCATAGGAATTGCAAATGAATGGAGCAGCAGTCTTAACTCCACAAACAGCATTACAAATAGCAGTGGGCAGTCTGGAAATGTAAGTGTAAATAATTCTGGAAAAGTTGCTAATAATCACTGTGCCATTATACAATGTTTATTTTACTTCTTAAACATCTGGTTTTTATTTCTTTGTACTTCAGCAAAAGAGGAAAAACACAGCTATAGTAAATGTCAGACAATAATACTTAACTGGTAGTGTAAGCCTAACTGGAATGTATGCCCAGTGCCAGATCTAACTGCATTATTTGTGTTTTCTTGTTTTTTGTCTTTAGATGCAATATTTTGAATGTGAGGAACATCATTGTTTATCAAATATACTACTACAGGAGAGCTTAATTTTCATATGTCTCTTTTTTCTGAAGGAAAGGTTTTATTCATGGAAGATCTTGGCTGATCATAGATCCCAGCCCTCTTCTCTGCCCTAATTTGCTAACATTAGGAATGAATTGATAACTTACGTTAACGTGCTTTATGCTTAAAGCCTCTTTCAGTGGTGCAGTACATGTAGTGTGTTTGGTAGTAGAGAGTTTAATTACAAGGGTGATAAATGCATATTAGCAAATTTTATCAGCTAAGGGTGAGGGAGAGGAAGGAGAAAGATATATTGCAGAGATTTCATTATTTTCCTTCTATTATTTGTTGGAATATATTGTTTTGTTAGGTTTTTTGATTGTTGCAAAATAATATATATAGTGACATCTCTCTTGTTCTCTCCTGACCTGTGTTTTTCTTACCATGTTTCAGGTGCAGAGTCATAAGTACATACACATTTATTCCCAGAATTTTCACTTCTGGCTTTCCAGCACTGTCAATCGATACTGTTTGGTTAGAAATGAGATAAAAGGACATATTTAAAATAATGTTTAAAAGTAATTGCCAATAAATAGTCCAGAAACTCCTGGCTTTCTTTCATGTAGCTTCGTATTGCTGTCCTGTAGATTGAGAATAAAGATACTAATATGCCTACCTTTTACCTTAGGTTCCCAGTGCAGAAGTCTGCTTCCTTATATGAAAGGTTCTGAGATGGGATCTACCTTCTTATTCAGGAAGCTAATTTTGTTGTTGCTAAGGTTCTGGACCTTTCAGGAGAGACCCATAAAAGCATCTCTTCTCACAGAGGTTTCTCAGCCTTTCATGAATGATTTAGGTACAGCTGAAAATATTACCTATGCCTTCCAGCCATAGGGAATCTTCTTCAATATACGTATATTTTTCTATTAGTCATTAGGAGTCTGATGAACATTGTCTACATTTTCCATTCCATTCTCAGTGAGTCTCTGCCTGTGCTAGTGTTCAAGCGTGAAAATGGAAAAGTTGATCCTACCTCCTTCTTGTACTTTCTACTTAAAGTTTTATTGCAAGTGGCCACCTTTTTTTCTGATGTCTGGCAAAATGTTCTGTTGTTCTTTCAGCTGACTACTTAAATTGACTGAATACCTGTGGCATTGGTTGTTACACTTCCTTTTTTTTAGGTTTTATCTTTATTCAGTATTCAGTCATTAGCAGGTTAGTCTTCTGTTTTTCCATGTTTAACTCTTGAATTTTGTTGCTTGCTTGCTTTTACCTTTTCCATCTGCCATAAACTGCTTAATTTTATTATTTAAGTAGTCAGTCTGTTTTCCTCCCTCCTCCATTTTCCATATCCCAGCAACTTAGTTACATTCATAGTTTGTGTTTTTCTCTCTGTTCCAGTAAGCTGTTTGCTTTTCTGTCCCCTCCTTCATCTTCATTCTCATCACTGTCAGACACTGGCCCTGAGTAAAGTTAATTTTAGAGGTTTTTATCATGATGAAATTAGACTTTCCATGCCTCTCTTCCTTTGTGTCTTCAAAACAAACTCTCCATTTATCTTCCAAAACTTCTTTCACATATCCTGTTATATAGTATGTTGGAGGAGTATTCTACTGTTTTGTTTGCTTCTAGGGGAAAAGGGTCATGTAGTATTTGAGAAATAAAAACTCAGTTCTTTGCACAATCATAATATTCCTCTTTGAGCAAGTGGCTTGGGTCCCCATTTGTAGATTGTGATAGTATCTATTGGCCTATCTATAAACACTATTGGAAGGACGATTCCATTAAGATTCCATATGATGTTTTAAATACATACCTTGTTATCTTACCTATACTGTATTCTTATGTCTTCATCTTAAATTGCCTTGTCAATTGGACTGTCATCAGTCATTCATCTGCTATATCTTTCCTTAACGTTTCAGTCAGTAAATAATCTATTCTTCAGCCTTTTTTCATAAGTATGAGTTTAGTTGCCTTGGAGAGCTTATACATCTATATTTCTTTACCTCATATTCTGCCTTCTGGTTTGAAGCTTCTAACATACTTTTGTCAGTCCCTTCACCTGATCTTTGACAGTACTGCTTTTCATCAGTGGAGTCCTTATATGCATTGTAGCAACAAGTTCACTCATACTTTTCCCAGTCCTATGTGTCTTCTTTAGGAGCTGCATTTACACCAGCAACTTTGACTTTCAGCTCTTGCTGCTTATTCTTAACCATCACTAGTGTGACTCTGATCTCTGACTCTGACTCTGGTCAGCATCAACTAATTGTGAGAAGGAATACTCCTTTTTACTCATTCTCCTACTGCTCTTTTTTTTTTTTTTTTTTTTTTAAATTTTTTTTCTTTTTTAATTAAGAAAATATCCAACAACACAGAAACTCAGTTTTCTAACTGCATTTGGAAACATGCTGCACCCACAAAGGTCTAGTGTGNTTTCTCCTTTTTTCTCTTTCTCCTTTTTTTTTTTTTTTTTTTTTTTTTTGTTATAAATTTGTTTTCTTTCACTCTTTAACTTTTGAAAGAGTCTTCCTTATATCTTCTGTTGAGCTGGGAAAATTCATGTATCTGAAGTCCTCGGTTATGGGAAATGATAGTAGACAAGGTTTCTTGAATAATTCTGTGCATGCAAGTCCTGAAATGGTTTGATTCATATTTCAGATACATTGTTTACATTGATTGGTTAATGAAGTTGGTTATGTTCCACTTATTCATGTTTATTCATATTTCCATTACTCTTTGCATATCCTTCCATGAATCTTCAGTTATGTAATGTTTCATCATCCAGTATGCTATACACCTGTTTTCCTCAGTCACTTGTGATCTACCCATTCCCTCAGCCACCTTTGCCAAAATAATGTCTCTGGCATGTAATTCTCTGTAACCCTGTATATATGCATCATTCTCAGCTAGAAGCTTCTGCCTCATCTTAAATTCATCGCTTCATTTCTACGGTTATCATTTATATCCTTCAAATTTATTGGAATTTAACATACCCAAATGGTCTTCTCCATTGTCTGTTTTCCTCAGTGCCATGAAAGTTGGATTAACTAGGCTATCTCAGTGCGTGCAACCATAGTCATAGTTGCTGCTTCATATGCTTTTTCTAGCTGGTTGATTAGCTTTCCAGTGTTACTATATCAGTATAAAATGCATATCCTGTTGAGCAACTTTTCAGCAAAAAAATGTGAAGAACCTTATCGCCTTTCCGTGAAAACACGCTCAGCTCACACTTCAGGATTATACTGTTGATCTGCATGCATCAGGCCTCTGCTACTGGTACCTAGTTGTGGTGTACCTAAGCTACATTGTGGTACAGGGCAAACACCTAACTCTATGATAAAATTTTGCCTGCATGATAAAATTTTGTCTGTAAATATTTTTCACGTTTGTGGCATTGCAAAATTAACAGGAAGACTTGCCATTTATTTGGAAGATTAAGTAGGAGATGCATCAAAGTTTAATTGCATTTATCTATTATAGAATATTTCTATTAGCCCTTCTAGGCTCAGAGCAATAAATCATAGTTTCATTTTGAAAAGTAAAAAGAAATGGCCGTCATGTTGTTATTCCCATGATGTATTTAAAAGTGAATATTTGCATAGGGTGTATGTTGATTACAACAGATGAAGATAGGATGACCAGCACCATCTTTGTTTTATCAGATTTATCAAACATTTGTAAGTACTTAATCACACATTCCAGTTAGCACAGTTAAGTCAGTGTTTGTCAGTTCAGTCGTGGTAAAGATTGTGTGCCTTCATACCTCATCCTGATCACAGACTCGGTGCTTATATTCTGCTGCCTTCATTAAGCCTCAAGTTGTCTGTTTTATTTCATAACTAAGATGCATTGACTGTGTGCATGTGGTCAGTAAGCACACTCATTTGGTAAATGATAATCTATTAAACTGTGATAATGCAGCTGAGTTTGGTTACATGTGCACAGTTTAAATCTGACTTCCTTCTGAATCATACTTCCTTTACTATGACATTGGTGTTCTGAGACAGTGAGAGATGTAGAAAGGACGTAAGTTACTTGAGAGCAAAATTAGTTTCACAGCTTAATTAAAAACACATTTCTAGTTCCTGTCATCTTCTCCTCCACCTCTCTCAAATGTAGGCAACATAACAGTACATTTAAAGCTACAAGATATAATGCAAATTAAGGAACTCAAAAAGCTTCTTTTTTCATAAGAAATACAACTAGTTTTATAGGTGTATGTTTTCTCATTTTCTTTGTAGAAGTTCAGCTGTAAGCAAAGGCATAGAGCAAGACAAGAATGTTCTACATGCTCTTTTTCTAAGCAATTTAGCTGCAGGGATGAATAGTGATAAATTATTTCTTTATACATTATGAGGATGTAGCCCTTGTTAAGGTAAGCTTATAAAGTAAGGAATGTTACAAAGTACTAGTCTGTCATTAGAGTAGACTAAATCCTTAGGGGTTGAACTGTGTCCTTTCTCTGCTTATGTCTTTGACTGCACAACAGAGCAGATTTCTGTTTTTAGAAGGGACACATTCCTGAAGAGTACTAAAATCTCTTGGGCCCCTTTCCCACACTCAGAAAATAAAAAGATACAGGTCTTCAGTTACACTTGTAGATCAGTTTACAAAGATACTGCTGAAGGCTTCCTCCAGAGTTCAGGCAACTCTGGATTCTAGCTTCTGTTTGTGCTTGTCTTAATAAATAAGAAAAAGCCCCCCCCTCAAAAAAAAAAAAAATCCCAACAAACCTAAATTAAGACTAACAATTGGCAATAGATTTTTGTAGCATCAGTAGCACTAAGAACATTGCTGTTCATGCCAACACAAATACAAAATGTAAATTCTTCAGCACTGATTAAAAACTAATCAGTGACAGTTTCCTTTATTCCCATTGCCCTTGCTTCTAGGATAAAGTAAGGATTTCAGTATTTTAGAACTGAAAAATGTGCAGATACAGCATCGTCATGCATTGGACAATCCTCAGTTTTGGATTCAGAGTAAATGGTAACAGAGAAACACTGCATGTCCTAACAAGCTTGTGGTCAAAGCATTAACTCTTCAGCCTTTGACTTCAGAAGTTGAGTACACCTTGGCTAGCAATTTAATTATTTTGGCTGTGGTGCCCATTCTTCTATTTCTATCAGCTCTCAAGGTATACGTACATTTCAGACTTGTACAGAGAAACTGTCTTTGGACTTCAGAAGCAATCTAATTACAGAACTCCACATACATAAGGCTCATGACTGGAGATTTTCTGTAGTGATAGGAGTGAATGCATAGGTAATTATCTTCAGCAAGTATAGGGCTTACAGTTATTGGATGTGTTTTTTTTTCTTTCCAGGGTTAAGACCTCATCTAGGTTCATGTGGGTCCCCTTCCTCATTTACAGGAATTTGAATGTGAAATTCCTGCTGCACAGGAAGGGCATTTTGAGGTTCTATGATTCTGGGGAGAGAGGTGTTTCCTGTTAAAATCCTGATTTGCTTTAGCATACTTTCACATTCTTTGGAGCATAGAATAAAATTAAGGGTTAGGGTTAACCCTAAGGTTTGAGTTTAACAATAAACTATATAGTTATTATGTAGTCTCTCTGGTTCTGTGTGTATTTTGTATTTAAACAAACCAAAATCACTTTGGCAGAAGTTCATTCTGTTACTGTATTGACTAGTTCGGTTCCTAGAGAGGTGGCAGTATCTGTTCAGAAACAAGCATAGAAGGTATTGAAATGTGTATCATTACTGAAGGTTCTCACCATTGGATTGTTAGGCAGAAATGTAGGATGCAACTGTTTCCATACTGCCTTTGCAAGTCTAATTATGAATCTAGTTTAAGAAAATGGAAGAGTTTACTAAAAGATGTTTACTGAAGGATAACAAGCAATGCCCCCAGTTGCAGTCAAACATATTATTGTAGGATGCTGGCACCTGAGTTCGTAAATTCCAGGTTGATCAGAATTGTACTTTTAGCAAAAAAAAATATCCAGAGCTACTTACAGATTGTATCTTTAGCTTACGTTTTCTAATTTAGAAGTTTGAAACCCTATGGAAAATATACAGCAGAACTGAAAATTATAAATTCAGTAATGCCTAAAATCTCACAAAATAGGCTTTTGAGATTAAAAAAAAAAAAAGCATTGAGATGCTTTTTACCAAGATTCTGCATGTCTTACTCTTTTTGAGCTGTTTGCCTTGATCCATATGAGTTCTTTTACAAGAGTGAAATGTTGTATAATGCTTGCATTAAACTGTAAATTAAGAAATACATGAATGAATGGAAATCAGGGTTGTCAGAAAGCAAGTATTCCTTTATTGTAAGTTAATATCCATTAAGTAATCTCTATCTATGATTGATTTTGCACTTAGAACCAAACAAGGCTATATTCTGGTGTGTACAAATGCATCTCCTTTTGAAGTTTGTGTACTTCAAAAGCTCCATGTTACTTTTGTCATCTGCTACTTTTTAAACTAATACCAAAAATACATACAAATAAACAAAGTTAGTGTTGTATTGATATAAGACTGAAATGAATTTATAAATTCAACAGCTTTTGTTACAGAGAAAGACTATAGCTGTAAATAAAAATATCCTAGAGTATATTAGACACTGTTTTCTGTCTTCTACAGATTTCCTGTTCTTCAAGTCCAACTGTAACATCAAGTTCTGGTAGCAGTAGTTCTTTATCTCCTCTTGGACCTCTTTGTAGACAGAGATCATTAGCAAATGGTGTTACATGTTCTGAGTCTAGCACATCAGGTGTTTCTTCACCGACATCTAGCTATCCAAAAGCACCAGGCTTTGAACGAGAAGATCAGGTATGTGAATAATACATACACATCAGTGTACAAATGTGTACATTTGTGTACAAATGCAATCTTAAGTTAAGTTAGATTTTGCAGAAAATGTTGTCTGCCTTGTGTATTAGCACTGATTTTTGATCATTTAGAACAGAGAGTTTGAACGGTTATCTTTAGTGAGCTAAACTGCATCAAATTACAGTTGTCACAGGCCAAGAACACTCATGCAAACAGTCACTCCAGCTCAGAAGACATGCAATAAATTGTAACTTTGCAGAAATGTTAGGATTGTCACTTTAAGCTTGTATTGCCAGAACAGAGGAAGATAACGTAATGGGGGGGGGAGGTGTGTGGGGTGTGGTGTGGAAATTGTAGCTAGGCTTGGTAAGATTCTGTTTTAATTATTGTTGAAAATGGATGGTGAAAAGATACATTCGTTTCCGGCTGTTGGTACTACTTATGAGTTCCAATCTTTGATTTAATTGCAGTCTGTTTCTTCTCCCACCTGCAGCTGCCTCTCTCCTTGGACAAGTTAATTTCCCAGACAGACATAGGTGGTAAAATAATAACAAGCCTCTTGAAGAGAGAGAGAGAGATCTGTAGCATTAGCAATGACAGAAAAGTGGTTGAAATTGCAGTTGATGAGCAGTTACAAACCTTTAGTTGGGGACTGGGGAGAAAATGGGCAATACTAGAGACAGTTGGAAGAAGGGAAAACTGGTATTTTTCAGGGATATGGAACATCTCTGGTGGCCTGTGAGAAAAAAGCTGAAAGCTTGGGATTTACCTGTTAAATCTAATTTTTTCTCACTCTGTTACAATGCTGGTTACATTTCTGAATTGTCAGAAAGGACCTGTTCAAAAAAGGACTGCAAATAGCACATTTAAATAAGCTACAGCCAAGCTATTCAGCTTTCTTGCAAACCTATGATTTGTCAGAGTTGATTTTTATAACCTGAGATGCACAGAGAAATACAGAAGCAAAAGAAGGAGAATATTAAAGGAGGGAAAGTGTTGGGTTTTTTTCTTTTTAAATGGTAAGTTGTAGGTAATGGCAGGAGCATTACTCTAAAGTTGTGCAGCTAGAATTGCTCTCTTACATGTTCATGTTCAGACAGGCTATATGTTAGAGAGCTGGTCATTGTGATAGGAAAATTTCAGTTTCCCTATATGTAGGGATCAAGTGATCATTGATCAAATTTTGTGGAAGCAAGGAAGTATCAAGTGGCTGCTTTCTGAACATGAGACAGTAATAGGTGTAAAATAATACAACCGTTGGTGGAGATCTATTTTGCTGGTTTTAGTGAGTAATATACTGCTCCAAAGCATGTGTCTCAGCAACAGAAATGTCATGCACTTACCTTTTAGTAGCCACCTTGAAGATGCCTAGTGATGGACTTTGCAACTGTTGAAATAGTTTCTAAAGTGGTAGGCATATAAAGAGGAGGAGAGTTGTTACTGCTTGGGAGCTTTCACTACAAGACAGCTTCTCCAAAAGGAAACAAAGAACAGACACAAAAGGCAGCAAAAAGAATCATCTTTTCTTAGGGAGAAGAGAGCACCTTGCAGAGTTTACAGCAATTTTAGGAAGTCACTAAAAATTACTGCCCTGAAAATAAAGAGATCCTTGGATCCTGCTCTGCAGAAACACAGTGGGCAAAGAGAAATTGCTTAGATTTGTTTTATTGAAGTATGTCTCACTTGTTTCATGAGTTACCTTTCATTCATAGAATGGTGTTCAAAGAAAATCTGCACTTTGATTTTTCTAAATTTTATTTTATTTGTTTTTATCATTAATCACTTTATGGAAAATCTAGGCAGTTCCACTCAAACTTTTGGTTATATCAGGCTTCTATCCCACTAGCCTCTTGGGTAAGTATTCCTCAGTTGGTGAGCATATGGGACATGTTACTTCTGTCACAGCAGTAACATGTCCCATATGCTAACATGGCTGCTCAATTTTTGGACCAGAAATAACTTGCATGGGCTCAATTGTGCATCGAAGTGGAACAACTGCAGCTGCTGTTCCTTTTCGATGTAGATTTACTCTATGATCATTAAAATTTCATTATCCATATGGGACTGCAGTGAGGGAAATTAGGTCAGACTGTTGAAGATGTCATTACAGAGATGTCCCTGACCCTTCATAAACTAGTAATACATTTTACAGCAATGACTCATTAAGTTCATATATTACAGAGATTATTCTTCTTCCAGGCAAAGCATCGAAGCTTCCCAGCTGAGAATCAGCAGAAATCAAATGAACAAAACAACAAGCAGGTATTGCCAAAAATGCTGTAAATATTTTTCCTTTCTAATAATTTATTAAAGCACCATCAAAGTTATGTGACACTTCACAACATAGTCTAAGTAAAATTTGTGCCCAGTGTCAGCACAAGAGGCAGTGGGCACAAACTGAAACACAGGAGGTTCTGTCTAAGCATATAAAAATAGTTTTTACTGTTCATGAAACACTGGCCATTGGAACAGGCTGCCCAGGTAGCTTGCAGAGTCTCCCTCCTTGGAGTTAATGCAGAAGCTGTCTGAACATGGTCTTGGACAGCCAACTATAGATTCTGTGGAAATGTACAGTAGTTGTGTACTGCAGGGAGTAAGAGCAGTAAGAAGATTATGAGGCAATTTGGGGATGCTTTCGATTCTAGCAATTCTGTGGCATAGTTTTTCACAGTGAAATTCTTGATTAATGTGATTTGAGGATGGATTGATAAAGTTTAAGGAAGGCCAGAAGGAAGATGATGATACAGTTGTTCAAGTGTCAGATTACAGAATAATAGAATCATAGAATAGTTTGTGTTAGAAGAAACCTTCAAAGCTCATCTTGTCCAACCCTCCTGCAGTGTGCAGGGGCATCCTCCTTTAGATCAGGTTGCCCAGAACCATCCAGCCTGGCCTGACATATCTCCAGGAATGGTGCATCCACTGCCTCTCTGGGCAAACTGTGCTAGTGTTTTACCACCCTCACTGTAAAGAATGTTTTCTTTACATCCAGTCTGAATTTTGCCTCTTAGTTTAAAACCATCACCCCTTGCCCTGTCACAACAGGCCCTGCTAAGAAGTCTTTCTGCATCTTTCTTGCAGGCCCCCTGTAACAACTGAAAGGCCCCATTAAGGTCTCCCTGGGGTTTTCCTCCAGGCTAAACAACCCCAACTCTCTGAGCCATTCCTCACAGAAGAGGTGTTCCATCCCTATGGTCATTTCTGTGCTCAAAACCAGTTAAAGTAACAGGGAAGAGAGCATAGCTTTGACTTGTTATGAATATAACACTAAGTGTTAGATGTGATTCTATATGTGCAAAGGAGCTTAAAACTGTGCCATCTTTGCACTGCTAGAACAAGAGATCTGCTGCTTTGCTAATGACAATGATCAGGATAAACGAGAACAGAAGTTCTACCGTTTGCCATTCATGCAGCCACACAGGAGTGTATAAACTGAAGTGGAGGATTAAAATGTGTGTTACATTGAAAAAGCAGGATGAGTGGTGCTGAATAAATAAGAATTAAAACCACAAGATAGAGGTGGATCCTGTGACTTTTGTATAGAACAGTGAAAGCACATGAACCAGTTTGAAAGTACGCATTGGGTCTTTTCCTTTACACATCCATAAATTAGGGAGAGTGACAGCCTTGGAAACTCTTCACATTTTTTGTGTTTTTCCCTAAAAGGTATTTCTGCATGACTCTCTACTGCTAGAAGGAAGTAGCACAGGTATAGGTCATTATATAATGTGATGCATATGTGCAGTGCAGTCATGTTTCTTGGTTGTCCAAACCAAAGATCAGTTTATGCACCAACTGCATTTGGATTAAATGAGAAAATTTGGAGACCAAAACTCCAATATAGATTATAATTTGTGTGTGAATGCATAATGAAATGGTACAATTCCTGAGATATTTTCCCTTTGGAAAAGAGCATCATACTTCAGCTGACTAATTATGTTATTATATAATTACGAGCTTATTAGCTAGCATTTAGATACATTTTTTCTGAAAGCAGAATTCCATTGTATGGTAGTGATATCCAGCCACATTGGAGAAGTAGGTTTGCTGATAAATAATAAGTGAAATTATCCTAATACATTAATTCAGAAGGTGGTTCTTTTAAAAATTCATTGTTTATTTTATATATTTGTACATACATCTGTGTAAAAATGTGGGTTTGTGTGATTATATATACTGTTTCTTTTAACAGAGCCATCTCAGTGTTTTTTCAGCCATTAACCCACTTACTTCACATATAACTTCTAGTCTGGCCTCCAGTGTTGGATCAGATAGTTCATCTCCTATAGCTGGCCCTTCTATTAGTGCCAAAGCTCTCCCATTCTATTCTGGCAGTAACACAATTGGACCAGTAGTTGGTAAGTCTTAACGTCTAATCTCTGATTGTAATATTTTGTTGCATTATTCAAGTTCTTCTCATTTCAAGAACTTACTGGTAAAGAACATATTATTACATATTATAATAATACATGGCAATATCTGAAATTTAATGTAAATGCTTTAACCCCAAGTTATTATTTGTCACCAAGTCTCCAATGTGAGCATAGGAATGAGTGAATACAACATTTAAATTGGGATTTTAGCCTTTGTATTAGCCAGTGTTAAAAAAAATGTGTCAGACTTCGTAATGCACCTCACTGTTGCTGGAAGTACTGTCTCAACTTCTGTTGGTGGGCTGATGAGATTTGACATTTTTTAATGTTAAAATAGCAGGTGCAGTTACAAATCTTGCCATGTTCTTGCAGTATGGGTGACTGCATATTCTTCATTGTGATTATTTGTATGTTCAAGGACAAAATCCTTTGTTCACACTATGTGGACCAGATCTGAAAGGGCACAAAAAGGAGGAGCCCTTCCTTTCTGGGTGCAAAAGACAGAATTTGGGAAATAGTCCCAAAATTTCTATTATTAGCCTGAAGCTTTTCCTGTGTCTCCAACCAGCTAGGCTGTTTGTGTGGAAAATGGTAAAAGGCAATAAATATTTCAACAATAATTAGACACTGGGAAGAAATTCTTTCCTGTTAGGGTGGTGAGATGCTGGAATGGGTTGCCCAGGGAGGTTGTGAGTGCTCCATCCCTGGCAGTGTTCAAGGCCAGATTGGATGAAGCATTGGGTGACATGGTTTAGTGTAAGGTGTCCCTGCTTATGGCAGGGGGGTTGGAAGTATATGATCTTAAGGTCCTTTCCAACCCTAACTATTCTATGATTCTATGATTCTAACTGTGAAACTACTCATGGTATTCGTGCCATGGTCTCACAGGTGCTGGATAGAGAGGAATAACCACTTCCCCCAACCTGCTGGCTACACTTTTGCTAATGCAGGCGAATACACCATTAGCTTTTATTGGTATAGAGTATGCTGAACATGTTCATCAGAATTCCTAGATGTTTTTCTGCATTGCTGTTTTCTGATCAGCCTGTACTGTTGCAAGGGATTATTCTGTCCCTGGTGCATCATTATTGTATTTGCCTTTGTTGAACTTCAGGAGCTTTCTGTCAGTCTAGTTCTCCAACCTTTTGAGATCCCTCTGAGCAGCAGTCTTGCCATCAAGTGTATCAGCTGCTTCCTTTAATTTAGTGTTACCCACAAACTCATTGAAATTTGTGGCACTTTTACACTAAATGTGGTTTATTCAGGAGGCTGTGGCAGGGAATGTTGTGATTTGAAAAATGCACTATTTCACATTCTGTGATGTAAGTCATGTGATCAGGGAGTTGCTGTGATTAGCTGGTGTACTTTAAGCTTTCTGTGTTTAAATTGATGTGTAGCAGCAACCAGGAGACTGCAGACAGTGAGTCAGCACTTCAGCATGGTAAGTTAGGCATTCACTCTTTTAACTTTTTTTAGGAAAGAAATTATGCAGAATATTAAATGATGGATCTTTTTCTGCAGTCTCACAAGTGTATAGCTTGCTTTCCTTAAATGTTATTTCGATGATCTTGGTTTAGACAGAAAATAAATTTTTACTCTAATTTCAGAATTAAATTGAGCAGAATTTTAGTTTTTATTGTATGCAAGTAATATAATTTAATTGGCTTACAGTTATTTTAAGATATACTGTGGAATAAAATCACATTTTTGTCAAGATAAACAGAAGCTAATTGACTGTAAGAAGTTACTCATACAGTAAGAACCATGGTCTAATTTCTGTATACTAGATGTGGTGCTAATTCACTGACTAAACAAGTGTTGCAAAATCATTGAAACAGTGATATGCCATGTTTCCCATGTCCTAGTATGATTATATTATTGCACATAAGAGAGTCTTGATTCCTTTGGGATAGAATATGCCTCTGCTATCTATTGATGGCTTTATATATCAGTGTTCAGTATACTGTGTTTGTTAACAGAATATGTATCATAAAACACACCTCATGTATGTATAAGGTAGTATACTTTATGGTAACTGCATAGATTAGTTTTTTTCTTCATTAAAAGAATTTCATATATATACATATAGATATGAATTATTTTTCCAGAGTTCTGTTTTATGGATATATGAGATGGTATTAAGAATAGTGTTGCATGTATTCTGAATAGAGGAGAAGATTAAGACATTATTGTAGAACAGAAAATACATTTATAGTGTTCTTGTAGAAAATCATAAAAAAAGGAATAGAAAATGAGCTGCAACAAGGGCAGGGGCTTGGTGATTATGGGAAAAAGTGATGAATGGGTTTGGAGAAGGATTAGGGAAAAGTCAGGAGAGTTATATTAGCAAGGCCTAAAGAACTTTGTCAGGCAGTGGGTTCTATAGCCGTTTCTGTGGACCTTTATCTTGATCTCCCGGGGAGTTACAAGCCCCCTCCTGTCTGCTCCCTGAGTAATAGTCCCCAAGAGCTGGAGCAGAAGAGGGTGCAAGTCAGACCCATCAGATAGAATTAGCATTTAGCATAGAGGCTTGGACAGTATGTTCAAAGCTGAGGAGTGATGAACTAGAAGATACATTGTAGCAGTCTTCTCCTCTCAGGAGATCAGTTGAGTTGCCTGATTTTGTTCTGGTAAAAAAAGAAAGAAGTATAGTCAGGGAATGTAAGAGCTGCGGGGTATTTGAAATCCTCTTGAAAATTTAAAAACAAAACAAAACAAAACAAAACAAAACAAACAAAGCAAAAAAAAAACCAAAACCCCACACCCAAAAAACCCAAACAAAACCAAAACAAATAGAAAATATAAATGAAAATATTTTTTAAGAGAATAGAGACATTAGATAAAAGGAGTGTCAAAGGAGACAGATTTGAAGGGGAATAAATAAGGAATGGGCAGCAGTGAAGGAAAAGTACTTCATTGATAGTTGGGAGAAAGTGGGACATAGAATCATAGAATAGTTAGGGTTGGAGAGGACCTTAAGATTCTCTAGTTCCAACCCCTCTGCCATAAAGCAGGAACACCCCACACTAAACCATGCCATGCAAGGTTTCTTCCAACCTGGCCTTGAACATTGCCAGGGATGGAGCAGTACTCTACACTGTTGTCTGTGTTAGGTTTCTGGGTAGACCTCCCCTTGGGAATGTTTTGGTTGCTTCTGTTGATTTCTGTTGCATACTCAAGCATGGGGATTTTGCCTAACTGGGAAACTTGCCATTCAAGGAAAATTAGTGTTTCTCCATTTGCTTCCCATATATGTTGTTATCTTAAGATATTGTCTGTGTTCTTTCCCTGCACTCCACTGACTTTCCACCATGTGATGTGGAATCTGAGAGAGCCAGAAGGTAACAGAAATTAACCTTTGAAAATCCAGATAATAAACACTAAGGAGACATGTCCATCCTTTTTGTGGTAGGGGAGGACAAATGTGGCAGAGCCAGTTAAGGCCTCATGAGAAGAACATGACAGGTTAATGATTAGTAGGGCGCAGGCTTAGATTTGATCTGCTTTTGAGCAGCATGATTTGTCAGCCTCATTGTATTTTTTTTCCTGCTAGCAACATACTGAGCCAGACACCACAAATAACTTAAAATATTAACATATGAGTGGTGTGGGGAATTGCAAGACCTTGGAAAGAACCCCGGTTTGTTTTCCTGTTTAAAGATAATGATGGTGCTAATGATGGGATTTTAAAGCCTCTCTTTTCATGATTGAGAGAATTTTGAATTTTTTGACAGAAAGTGGAACAGCTTCACTTGGAAGTGAGAGGGATCTCTCCCAGAACATCCTGCAGTGTAGTGATGAAAGGTTTGCTCTCACAGGTGTATGATGGTTTTGCACGGAGAAGGTTGAGACAAGTTCACATGTGGGAAGATTTATTAGTGGGTGGCATAGCAGATGGCACATAATGGTGAAAATTATTTCTAAACAAACAAAGAAACTTAAGAGTGAGAGAGGAAAGGGGAAGAAAAACTGTCCTAGTGGCTGGTTGGAAATGGAAGTGACAGGCAGGCTGGATGAACATCATCTCTTGGGCATCCTCTTAAGTGCAGCAGCTGGTTCTCTCCCACATAATACTTTTCCTATACTAACTTTATTAACTGTAGTTTTTCACCAAGACTGTCCCATGGGCTCTTATGGGCTCTTCCTGTTTATGATGTTGGTAGTATTAAGTGGAGCACACTTTGGTCAGGGGATGATGTTGTGTGCTAATTGTTATTGAGATGTCCAGAGATATTGTAGGGTCCCTCTAATGTAAATCAAAAGTTACAATCAGAAGTAGAAGAGGAGAAAGGAAGCATGGTTCTCACACCAGCAGCAGTTATCTCCCCTAAGAACCTACCATAGCAGTGCTCTGAGGGTTGGTAGGTGCTGCCAGATGGTGAGCATAGCAAGACGGTGAACATGAGAACAAGAAAGGAAACATATACTGTCTCAGAGCCTCTGGAAGGGGCTACCAGTGCAGTAGGGTAAAAGGGCAAAAGAGGCAGGCTACAGTGTTGCAGAAGAAAGACCCTTACTTATATAAGGCAAAGGTAGGGAAGGCACAGTGCAGCCATGGGGATCCAAAACCCAGTACGGAAGAGGGAATTTTAAGCTGGGTTTCACACAGTGCTTGTGGCCACTTGATGTCATCCAATAAAAGGAGGCTGTCTCTCCCATCCTGACTGTATTTTATAGAATGGAGGTTATTTATAGAGAAGGTTATCCTTGGAAAACTTTAAAAACCTAGGGTACATCACTTCAGGCCAAAATGATAATGTAGAAATGAGCTTCCTTCCTCTGACTGCTGGACACTAAGCTGCTCTGTCAGTACTGCTGAAAGGTAAGTATTATTGTTCAGGCACAGCTCCATACTGATAAAGTTGTGTTGCTTTTGAGATCTAGATTAGTAACTCTTCACAAAGAGCTATATTAACTCTCGGGGATCTTTGTCAGGAGTGTCATTATGTAGTATGTGAACTTCATCTCTTGGCTTGTGTTTTGTTCTGGACAGCTTAGGCAGCTTTCTGCTGAGTACTGTTCTGTGGATCCTGCTTCTAGGTCACTAATTCCCTTTATGTATCATCTGGAGCTCCAAGTCTGTGTAGTCCATTAGATAGCCTAGTCAACATCAGAAAATGCCTATATGTTGTAATGCTGCACTGTATATGTATTAATGATCCAAATGGTACTTACAATTTCTGACTTTTAGCACTTTTACAACTATATAGTACTTCTGCCAAAGATTTAATGCCATTTACAGTGCATATTTTTTTAGGACTAGGCTATGAGAGAGGAATCAGCCTAATTTCAAAGGGATTGAGTGATCTTTTGGATCTTATTGAAACTTTTACACAAGCCAGTGTGTCTTCAATTTCTGTTGGTTCCTTTTCATTTAGGCTTTGTGCCAGTTTATAATAAGGATTTTCAATATACAATCAAAAAATTCTTCATAAAGGTGATTGCTATCACTGACCGCAGTGACTGGGATATTCACTTTCCTGCCTGCAAGATCAGCATTTCTGCAGACTTCTCTTGTGTCATCCTGATTGTGGAGTTGTTCAACATTAGATAAAGCATAGGAACAGAGGGATAAATTCCTTAATTACACTCTTTCTGCACAGAAAAGAAGTTAAGAGGAAGAAAGGGAAAATAACTTGTCTTCTAACTCTTTATAAGCAGCGGACCTAATAAGAAGTATGCTGTTTAGAATTTTGTCATTGGCCAGAGACGTTTTAGACTGACATAAGACATTATGAAAGGCAGTCTGACTGTTCAGTCTAAAAGGAATACTGGTATTTGAATTTTAGTTAATTTATTTTAAAGTATTGCACATTTTCATTTTAATATTGTGACATTCCTTACATCCGTATGGCCTGATACGTAGCTCTGTTACCCCAATGGCTAATTGATGTAAGGGACATTTGCAGTCTTTCTGTGGGTTTCATACCTCCTTTTATTCAATAATGATAAAAAATATATTTACATAGGTATCTAAATTTTGTTTTTCCTCTTTTTCTGTTGATGTACCTGTAAGCACACCAGGTGATACAGATTTCTTAAAAATCCAGATAAACAGCCGTCTTCCCATTATTCTCTATTCATCTCCTCAACTTAAAGAGCTGTAATAGCTTATATATGAGAGTTGTCCCTTTTAGTAAACACAGATATTCTTCACTGTGTGTCTGTAGTGTGCTTAAGACCTGGATGACCTGGATGCAGAAGTGTTCCATGAAGGAAGCACTAACGAAAATAGTCAAACTTTTCTCATTTCAGACATTGTGATTTATGGGTAATTGAAAGATAATGTATTGATACAATGTTTTGTTTAACAGGTTCTGCTTTAGATTTGCATTTTAATGATGTGAACATCGCATCTGTAGATAGAGACTTAGAAGATGAAGAAGGCAGTGACCTCGGATTAGCAAGTAAGAGGTCCAATTTGTAAAATTATGCTAATTTAAAATATCTTTCTTTTCTGGCTTCCTAAACTTTTACTCATCCAATTAGTTACAGACAGCAACGACTTTGAAGAAAACTCCCTAGTTTTGTTATGGCTGTTTAACATCAAGAAATTAAAATGGCACCTTTTCTTTGTGTAAGTAGAAAGGAGAAAATAATTGAGATAAAAAAATAGAAAACTAGTAAGTGAAAGCTGAGGAACTATAACCCTTTGAGAGATACAGCAAGGGAACAGACATGTTTTTATAATACTTTATTTTCTGATACCTGTTTTGCTAGCATTTCTTTGAAGGGGGTCTGCAGTGATTAAGTTGGTTGTGCCTATGTGTTGGGCTTCCACTTGTGCAAACAGAACTGTATTCTTGGATGGCAGACATGTTCCCCCCATGTCCTTCTTGACTTGTGGCTCTAGACTCAAAGGGTAAAACAGCTATAGCTACACCCTAGTTCATTGTTTCTGTCCCTTGCTCCAAGTAGAAAAGCTTGCACTTAGTGCCTCTATATGTTATGCAGTTCTTCTTCCTTTAAGACAATTGTTATACCTTTAGTCCACAGCCTTTAAAAAATATACAGGTGTATTTGATGTTGAAATATGTATGCTGTCACAGGGACTGCAGTGGATAGGACACTACCCAAGTATTACAGATTCAAGTCTCTCATAAGGCTTGGAAATCGTTTTGACCCAAGTGAATATGAAATGTCCTCACTCCCTCAGAAAAAAAGCATAAAATACAAGCAATTGTAAGTTGCTTCTTACCAGAAATAACACACATGTCCAGAGAGATTCTGTTTAAAGCTTTTCCTCCTCCAAGTGCTTTCTTTCCAGTGAAAGGAGACAGTTTGAGGCAATGTCACTAATTTTATCACCCCAATAGAGTGTGGGTACATGAAGCTTCAGAGCAAACAGAATTAAGGAAGGTTACTTGATTTGGAATTAACTTTTTGACTTCATCACCTTGCTAATTTGAAGGTTGGCAGAAGATGCCTCACATAAAGTGACTGGTGACATGTTTCTGTCTTCAGATCTGAGCAGAGCGTTTGGGGAGGCAGCTTACAATTCACATTTCGTGGTGTTGATGTTTTGGCATCAAGTTAGATATAAACAGATTGTAGCAGTGGCTTCATTATTGATGATTGCAAGAGCAAGAGGAGACAAGTGCTAGATGAAATGGATTAAGAAGTTTCTTACACCCAATACTAATTTCTGTGATCTTAATGCTACAAGCTGTGGTGCCTGTCCTATCTTGACTGTGTTTCTTCCCAAGGTGGTTCTTTTCTACTAGAGACTATATTTGTGGTACCTGTATACTTCAGGTTATTCCGGAATCTGTACAAAATGATGCAAAATATTACAGTCTCAATAGGTAGTCATCTAGTTTTGGGCAGGTTCTTGTCAATAATATTAGTGGGAATATCTTTAGAGCTTTTAGGGCTTGTTATGGTTTAAATCCAGCCATGCAGCTCATTCACTCACTCAAACGCCCCCCCCCTCCTTTCTTGCCCTCCCCCTGCTCCTGGAGGGATGGGAAGGAGAATCAAAAGACTGCAACTCCCACAGGTTGAGATAAGAACAGTTTAGTAACTAAGGTATAACACAAATCACTACTGCTACCACCAATAATAATAACAATAAAGGAAATAACAAGGGAAGAGAAAACAGCACCTCACCACCCACTGAGAGATAACTCACCCCTTCCCACCCTATTGAGCACCAACTGATACCTAGTCCAACCCTGCAGTGCCATAGCCTTTCTGGGGAACTCTCAGTTACATCCTGAGCATGATGTGGTGTGGTATGGAATACTTCTTTGGTCAGTTTGGGTCAGGTGTCCTGTCCCTGCTTCCTCCCGGCCTCCCCTCTTCCCTGGCAGAGCATGAGGCTCACAAAGTCCTTGGTCGAGTAAACATCAGTATTATCAGCTCTATTCCCAGGCTGAAAGTCAAAACACAGTGCTGCACCAGCAACTAAGAAGGAGAAAAATTGACTGCTACTGCTAAACTCAGGACAGGGCTTTACATTTACTTTGGTTGCTTGACTTACAATTTTCTGTCTAGCGATGATAGTAACAGGTTGTTCCATCAGGAGAACAGTTTGTATGTTATCTATAAATGTTTTCCATTGTTGTTCTGATACTCCCATTCATATAGACCTGGAAAGAAAGTGATAATGTGTGCAATTTCAAATGTATTTCTCTGTTAGTCATGACGGCTTCAACAGTTCGCCTGCTGCTATAGTTTGCTTGACTGGTATTTTATTTACTGCCTTGTTCTGTACTGCAGAAATGATTATGTGTCATTGGAAGTACCATGAAGTATGGAACAGAAAGTAAATAATTTTACTTGTATCTGGAGGATATAGTTCATGCAGTGTAATGGGTTGACCTTGGTGGGTACTCACTCATCCGGCTGCTCTCTCACTCTCCTCCTCAGCAGGACATGGGGAAAAAAAACAAGATGGAAAAACTTATGGGTCAAGATAAAGACGGGGAGATCACTCAGTTGCTGTCATGGGCAAATAGACTTGATTTGGGGAGAACTCATTTATTGCTAATTAAAATAGTTGGATGGTGAGAAGCAAAGAGAAAGACTAAACCAATGCCCTGCCAGACACCTTTTCCCCAGGTTCAACTTCATTCCCAAATCTACTCCTTCCTTCCTGTCCCAAGCAGCACAGGAGGATGGGGAATGGGGGGCAGTGGTTAGTTCATAATAGTTCCTCTCTGCTACTTCTTCCTCCTCACATTTGTCCCTGCTCCAGTGTGGGTCCTCCCCAAGGGTCACAGTTCCTGTAAGAAGAGCCTGTGCCAGCATGGGCTCTCCATGTGCTGCAGTTCTTTCAGACAATATCCGCCTGCTCCAACCTGGTCCTGTCCACAGGCTGCAGAGAAATTCCTGCTTTACTGTAGTCTCTTCCACGGGGGATGCAGGAAATACCTGCTCTTACTGTGGTCTCTTCCAAACCTTCCATGGGCTGCAGGGGAATCTCTTCTCCAGGCAAATGTGTGCTCTGGCCCCGGGGCACCTCCTTCCCTTTGTTTTTTCCTGACCTTGGTGTTCACAGGACTGTTTCTCATACCTTTTGTTCCTTCATCCTCTGCCTGTGTGACACTTTTTTTCCTTCTCTCAAATGCATTCTCCCAGAGGTGGCACCACTGTGGCTGAAGGGCACACTGTGTCCTGCAGCAGATTTGCTGGAGCCATCTGGAGCTGACTGTGCTTCTTCTAGCTATCCCTGCAGCACTATCTCTCCCCCAACCTTATCCTGTGAACTCAAGACATGCAGGCAGACTGTATTTGCCAAAATTCTCCTGGATTCGAATATCACTTTAAGAACCAGAAAAGAGATGGTTCTTCTGTTACCATTCCATGTTGTTTGAGTGCTTTATTTTGGCTCTTAATTAATTTTTAAATGAATTCTTACTTGGCCAAATTTTTTAACAAACTCCCTTTATTTTGTTGATTCCTTGCTCTTGTTGTGAAAAGTGGTATACTTTTATTGTCTGGTGTATTACATATGTCTGTGGTTATATGTGTGTCCTATATCTTCATCATATATTTAGTCATGAGGCTGACCTTGGTAACATTTACTGAGTATTTCAAGACATTTTTTTTTTTTAAGATATTGTGGCAGTGCAGCTTATGATGAGCATCCCTATCTTTTTGTTTTGAAGTACTTCTGAAAGGAGTGATGACCCTGATGATATGAATTCACCTGTTTTAAGCAAAACCAGGAAACTGGAATCATGACCCTTGCTTTAAGCATAATCATTTGACTTTTAGGTTTGGGGGTTTTTTTTAGAGAAAAGGTAGTGTCATTTTTAGTTGCTGAATAGTAGATGAATAAAACCTTCAGAATAAATATTGAACTGTTTCCTGACCAGGAAAACATTGCATCTGTGCATTTTTATGTAAATAATTACATAATTGATTTCCTTTTTTAATACCTACTATTATTATTAATACCTATTATTATTATTATTTTAATTTGTCTTGGTTTCAGCTGGGATAGAGTTAATTCCCTTCCTAGTATCTGGTGCAGTGCTGTATTTTGGCTTTAGTCTGAAAACAATGCTGATAACACAATGATGTTTTACTTGTTGTCAGTAGCGCTTACCCTCTTCAAGGACTTTTTAGTCTCTTTCTGTCTACTGTGAGAAGGGCACAAGAAGCTGGGAGAGAGCAGAGACAGGACAGCTGACCCAAAGTAACCAAAGGGGTATTCCATACCACAGCACATCGTGCCCAGTATATGTACTGGGGGGAGTTACCCGGAAGGGACCAATCACTGCTCAGGTCAGGCTGGGTATCGCTCAGTGGATGCTGAGCAATTGCATTAGTTGTTGGGTGTAAAAATGAGTAAGCTAAATAACTTGATGTGAAAAGCTTTTCTTTGTAGGTGCAGATGAGGCCACTGCTGTATAAAGCTACAAATTCTGTTTTGCAGGCACTAGGAAAACTATTGTATGAAAATGTTCAATTTTAAAAAATATTTTTGCAATAGGAGATAAATTCAGGTTGGGGTTTTTTAATGGAAGATGTTTGAATATGTATTTTAACTTATATTTGATATGTCTTTCAGAAAATTGCTTACAGAAAGCTGGGTACTGCTTTGGAACAAATGGGGTTTTTGTTTGGTTTTTGTTTTATTTTGGTTTTGGTTTTTTTCTTCCCCTGTGTGTACACAGGTCAAAGATTACTGGGAAGTTCAGCACCTGTCAGTATTCCAGGTTCTCTTGTTCGTTCCTCATCTTTACATTCGGCATCATCCCTTTCAACTTCTCCACTCAGTTCTCTTTCACAATCACTGTCTCAGTCTTTTGTTTCACCTGCTACGGCTCCTTTCCACCAGTTGCCTTTGAAGACAGAACATAGCATGTTAGGCACCTCAGCCTCTTCTCACAACTCTTTAGGTAAGTAAGTTGGAGGCTGCACTTTGTGTATTGTAAGAGGGAACTTACAAGTAAGAAATGTTCAGTTCAAAGCTTTGCATGTTTCTCATAACTTCATCTGGACAACAAAGCCTTGTGGTTGTAATTGATCGCACTACTGATAATGGAGTGTATGTGATATGTGGAAGAAAGTTCAAAGAGTGAACTTCTGTTCCTAGTGAAGGGAAAAAAAGAATTCTTGGAGGAGATCAATTTAGAGGTGTTTGAAAGGAGTGAAATATGGAGATTGCATACAGGCAGCAAGAATACATTTTAGCTGCAGCATTTTGCTAAAAGAAACCATAAAACAGAGAAAGAGGAAGAACTAAAATTACGTATGAGCTGCTAGGAACAAACCATTTAGTATGTAAATGAATTCTCACTCTTCCTTCTCCTTTTGTGGACTGTACTTTTATTAAAAGTGGCAAGAAAAAAAAAGCAGGAAGTCTCCTGAATTGCTGAAAGTACCAAAACCATTTTCCTGACTGTCACATTTCTGAAGGTAGTGAAATAATGTTATGAGTCTTTCAGATGAACGTATAAATTTTGCATATGGGGCACATCTGTTTTATTCAGATGTGAAACATTTTGCAGCAGTGTGTGCAGAGTAATTGTATTTTTCTGCCTTTGTTTTACAGGTTTAAATGGTGTTACAGGGAGCACTTGGGACTTCATAACTGGGAATTTCTCTCCTAGTCCATCCCCAGTACTAAGCAGTGGCACTACCCTCTCAGTAAGTTCAAACACAACTGGGAATGAACTAACTCAAGTTAGACAGGAACTTGATGATGCCAAGAGAAAACTAAAACAATGGGAAGAATCTTGGCAACAGGTAAAACAGGTATGCTAATTTATGGTAATATTAAATTATATACATATAAATTTAAACAAGCAAGCAGTTACTACTCTTTTACATTTTTACGTATCTTCTTATCCTTAGACACAGTTTTATTACAGTCTGTAAAAGGAATGTTTTTCCATCCTTGAAATACTAGCAATATAAAGGAAACAGCTGTTTAAAGGGCAGTTTATTTTCCCAAGGTTAATCTGCCTGTTTAGACAGGGACACTTACAAATATTCAGCATAGTGCTGAACAGCAACATATCTTGATGTTTCAGTAAAGAAAGATAATGTATTCCCTCCCATAGCTCTTTTACATGGTAAGCATGCAAAAAAGTAGAGGCTTGTCAGCAGCCATGGGTGCATAGTGTGCCTGGACAGTATGTAGCTACCTCAGCAGTCAAACCAAGGCTGTTGATAGCTGCCAGTCATGCATTTTTGTAGTCCTTTCCTTCCCTTCATGTTGTTCTCTCTATGATGAGGAGTAGCTAAACTAAATTTTGATAGTTTTTCTTAATGTCTCTTGACATTAAATTACAAATTTAACATCTAAAATACATTTCGTGTATAGAGCACCCAAAAGGCTTCTGGCTATTTACAGACAAATAACAGTGACATATCTAAAAATCACATTACAAATTACAAAACAAGAAGAGTTGTTATTTAGAAGGTAGGATAAGTAGGGAGAAGTGTGAAATGGGCAGTAAATGCATTGTTGTGTCTTTTTGCTCTTTGACTTTTTCTTATTTTGTTACTTAAAATACAAAATTACATTCTGGAAATCCCTTTCTCCCAGGCATGCGATGCGTGGCAGAAAGAGGCTCAAGAAGCAAAAGAACGTGCTAACATTGCAGATGTGGACAAACAGCTCGCTCTTCAGAAGAAGGAGGAAGTGGAAAGCAAAATAAAAAAGCTGAAGGCACAGTTAGTTGCTTGTCTGTCTACTACACTGCCTTATATGAAAAACTATGGAGATATAGATAAGATATCCTTGCCAAAGCTTCGTTCCTTACAAAATCGACTGCACTCAGATTTAGAAACAATAGATGAGGTGAGTTTATTCGTCCGCATAACTATTTTTGATTAACTGAAACTGGCAGCTCAATAACCTTCAATGAGATTTTTATGCCAGGTTTCATTTCAAAGAGCAATATTGCTGTAAGTCTCAATAGGTCTTTCTTTTCATCCGGTATTCATCCTGTAATAGAGGATGCAGTAGATTTCTCAACCTAATGGATTCTTCTAAGAATTTTTTCAGCTATCAGAACAAATTGTAAGTGGTTCACAAGAATTCTTGGCTGATTAAAAAAAAACCAAACAAAACATTTAAAGCCAGCTTTTACCCCTAACATTTTGGGCACTAGCTAAATAAATAAAAATAGTTGCCCATAACAAATGAAAGTAATTACATGGCTTTTCACTTCTTCAGAAGGTAAATGGTGAGATTCCCTGCTAGGACTTTGTGTGAAAGAGGCTAGTACACACTTGGAGTGGAGAATCATTGACATTAGAAGGGATGTCTGGAGATTATCCAGTCCAACACCCTGCTAAAACTAGGGTCTACTTGAGCAGGTTGCTCAGGGCTTTGCCTGGTGGTGTTTTGAGTAGCTCCAAGGGTGGAGAGCCCACTGCCTCAGAGGGCAATCTTTTCCAGTGTTTGACCATCCTCACAGTAAGGAATGTTTTTTCTTATGTCTGTGTGGGATTTTAACTTGTACCCATAGGCTCTTCTTTCATTGGGTACTACTGAAAAGAGTCTGTCCCTATCTATTTTACTCTCTCCTATTAAGTATTTATACAGACCAGTAAGGTGCCATGTCTTTGAAAAGGCTATGTAATCCCAACTCTTCCAGTCTCTCCTTATATGTCAGATGCTTCAGTCCCTTAATCACCTTAGCAGCATATTGCTGTATTTCACCTTCTCTCAAATACAGATTCAGCTTCTGCCAAAATTTAAGATGCTCTTTCACTGCCAGATTGAGGGCATTTCTCAGGGCTCTCAAAGCTGGGAATATCAGGTGCCACACTTCTGAGCACATCAATGAAGATAATAATGACCATGTACTGTTCCAAGCACCATACTTCAAACCTTGCTGGGCACAACTTGGTTTCACATTGCTTTCTTTCCTGCAGACTCAAGTGCAGCAACACCACATCTGACTCCAATTCTTATTGTTTTATTTTGACTGTGACAGGATTGTCCAGACCAAAAGAAGGTTTCCTTTCACTACTGGGACAGTCTGCCATACTTCAGTACTTGTTTGAGTTCTGCGCTGTCTTCTTTGTCTTAGTGTACCTCCTGTCCAAAAAAAAAGAAAATCCAGGCTCACTGTAGAAGAGTTTAAAACATAAATTAAATCTTTTTCAGTGAAGAAGGTGGACAAGGGCAAAACTTGCTAGTTACCAGGCTCCTGTTATCAAGTACCTTTATAGAATTCTGTATTGGATTAGGGACTGCTATTGATTTTCACTTAAGGGAGATTTTAAAGAGGAGCAAGAGAGTCTTGGGATCACTTACCAAATTCATTACATCCTGGAATGGAAGCCATGAGAGCCATTGCTACCTTTGCCAGCTTCTCAGATTTTCTGTATTATTGTGGCCTCTTCTCACCCTGGTCTTCCAGGAGAAAGTTGCTGTCTTAGGAAGTGCCACACATAGCATTCTGGTATTGCTCTTGAAAAAATAACATGGCTTTTAGGTGACTATTTTTTTCTTGTTCCTTAATAGGGCCAATATGACTTCCCACATGGAGACATTTATTTGCAATTGTAATGACCTCCCCAAAGTCTGTATCTTTATAGAAGCCTGTAGCTTTATTGAAGTGTCACACATTTGGGATGCTTCATTTTATCCTAATGTATGGCATAAAAAAAAGTGACACTAGTTTGAAATAGCAAAATGAGGGAGTATATTAATCTTTTTTTTTTTGGTTGTTTGGTTTTGGGGTTGTGTTTTGTTGGTGTTGTTTTTTTTTTTTTGCCTATTTACATCACTTGCCCCAGTTATGCAGGAAAATTTCAGTGAAGAGGTTTAATCCTAGCTATTTTCCTTTCTAAAAGCACTTATACTCCTCCAGCTGCTACTTTAAAGGTTGCATGAGCTTGACATATATTATGATACTCAATTCAGCTGTCGTACAAAAAAGTTGTGTTGTTAATGAGAAGTTTATTCAGGACTACTATGTATAAAGCTGCTAAAATACAACTGTCTACTTTGGAATTGTTTTCAGTGAGTGCAATAATCTTTTTGCAGGTCATTTTTCAGCTTCAATCAAAGAAGTGTATCATATGTCAGGAAGGTGATTGTAGCATTATCCTGAATCCACGTCATCATTATGTACTTTGTGATCACTGTGCAGCTGCACAAGAGGAATGTCCCTGCTGCCAGAAAAAAAAAATCTGTGGTAACATACATGCATAGTACTCTTATTGTGTTTATGAATTAAGTAATTTTGTGGGTTTGTATTTTGTATAAGAATTACATCACTCATAATTAATCAATTTAGTAGTGCTAGATTGATTTCTATTTTCATGTAAGAAACTCAGTTGATATAAAATAGAGAATAAGGTCTGCTCACATTTACACATCAACCTCAGTCATTTGATGAGGTTCTATAGTCTTGAGGTTTTTTCCATTCCCCCTCAATCCCATTACAGCCTTTTCTGACTCCCACTTACATTCCTATTGCACAAGCTACTTAGGTTCATTTGCACTGTAATCACTTTGTGTAAGTTTTACTGTAATGAAGTGTTTATACCTGTTTTTTTTCATTAACAGAAGATGGATACGTAGATATGGTAACTACACGCACAACAGTACAAACAGTCCCTTTGCCATGTCTGTTGTGTGTGGAACGCCAGAGCCAGTATTTGGAATTGGTCTAACACTATGCTTACATGGATGTTTGAAAAACTCTAATTAATATAAAAGCACATTTAATTATTGTGTTTTGTTAGAAGATATGTTGTAAATTGCCTCAAGCTGCTTTCTAGGTCTTATGTTTATTTTTTTAATATGCAGTAATATGATGTGTTATATGTGTACTGTGAGAATAAATATTTCATGTGGTTTTACTGTTAAATCACAATATGATTAAATAGAAATGACAATTCACATAGTTTTTTTGCAGTTTATAAGTTAACTGTGTACTGTAATATTTATAAATGTACCAGCAGAGACAAAACCAGATCAGTTTTAGTGAACAACTGTGCATTTGCATATTTTCCTCAGTTTGGATGTTTGTAGTCCTAAAGTTTTTGCGTATCTCCTAACTTGTGTGGTACACATCAGGCGCAAATATGATACATATAGTATTGCCAAGTGCCTATGCCCAATATCCTGTGAAATGGCAGAAGACATAAAAGAAGAATTTTGCAAATAATTTCTATTGCTTAATTTTGTATTAAACAATTTGACAATAACTAGACTAAATCTCTTGCTTTTAGTAAGTATTTTAAAACACACTTTTTCAGAAAAGAAATAATGCATGTTTGAAAGGAGCTACAAAATTGTTTAAGTATGTAGTCAGGCAGTGGCAGTTTGACACAGTGATTCTTTTAGAAGGTGGTAATATCCTTACTTCATCCTGTTTTTTGGGAACATGCAATTCAGGAAGAGAAGATAATTGATTACTGCATGTATATTTTTACTTTCCTTACCTGGAATAATTGCCTGCATTACTCTTTTTTTTTTTTTTTTCCCCTNCCAAGTTTCATACTCCCTTTATAAAGCTATAGCAAAAGGACTTCAGTGATTGCGATTTTTAATAACAATGTAGTAAAAGTAAAAGTAAAAGTCAAAAGTGGAATTTTTTCTTTTTTTTTTTTTTTTTTTTTTTTTTTTTCCCCTATTAAATTCAGGTATAGCACTGATAACAGCTTAGACTGAAATGACCTGCTACTGTGTTACATGATTTGTAACTCCAGATTGCTGTATTCAGTATGAAAAGTGAGTTCATATATGCAGCAAAGAGTTTATATGTTTAAAGTTCAGTCATGTTAAAATAAGAAGATGTATCCTGAAACTATTATTGACAAAATAGAGCTTTTAGAACTGTGTCAGCATTAAATAAAGGGCCCAAGCCAGTAATACTGAAATCACTATGTCCTTTGGGTTTTAGCATTCTTTGTACAAAGGCTTGAATTAACAAAAAAATCATTATGCGTTCTCTGTGAGAACTAAATGCACAGACTTGTCACTGCTTTCCTAGAAGATGTCAATCTGCAGGAGCATTGGAGACCTTTTAGGAAGGGACAAGTAGAGTAAAATATGAAATACATTTCTAGTTGCTCCTGTTTCAGAATTTTTTCTGAAGATCACTTCAAAGGACAAAGTTGGGTTTAAAAATGGGGTTTTGTTGCTTTTAACAGTTTCTCTAAAATGTTTGACTGAGAAAAGTATAAAATTGGACAGTATTTGCATTTTCAAACACACTTTTCTGTCCTAAAGTAAAATACTGATGTTTTAAAGGTATATCCAGCTTTGGCCTTTTAAAAAAAGGAACTTGGAACATCAAGTTTGGCTGTAGATATTAATGGTTTGGATTTGTTTTGGGTTTCAGGTTTTTTTGCATCTGTGCAGTCTATGAACAAAGACTGGGTTTTGAACCTTAACAGCATTTTGGACTAAAGCAAACTTAGTTATGTCAGGTTTTGTTGTTTGGAGGGTGTTTTTTTATTTTTTTTTATTTTTTTAAGAATGATCAAATCAAAGAATAATATGCAATTATAGTTTGAAATTATGTTACACATTTTTCAAAAAAGCAGTTATTTTGGACACTGTTTTGTTACATTTGTCTGGTGTGGAACAGCATTCTACAGCCACTGTGCTCATGAAAGTGTTCAGAAATGTCTTAGTGAAAATTTTTGCTTTGGTATTTTAGAAGAAACCAGCTTAGGCCACATTGTGCTGCCCATATGCAGCTAAATGACATTTGTTACCCATGGTGCAGAAGAGTGGCTTTGTGCTATCTTGTGCAGGTTTATAGATCTTCTTGTGTATTTTAGTGTATTTGCCTATGTTGTAGGGCTGGTTTTGGTTCCTGTTTTGTTTTGTTTTGTTTTTTGTAGTAACAGGCAATTTTTCTAATCTTCTGACACTAGCAAAAAAAGAACATGAACAGCACTAGCAGTGTGCATCATCACGTTGACACTCAGTTAAAATGTGCTTCATTTTTAGAGGCAATGAGATAATATGGTTAGTCGGTTGCTTTTTATTTTTATGTTTTCTGTTTTACAATGATGAATCCTGGAAATAATTATGTGTCCTATAATAGTATCAGTAATGAAAATTTTACAGGTGATCCCTGCAAGTTTCTTTGGTTCTGAATTACAGACTAATTTAAGAATAACTACAAAATCATTTTTTGGAGAAGGAATAAACACATATTAAAGAAATTCTCAGGCTGTGCAGCTTGCTATAATTATAGACGAATCCTTAGGTAATCATTTGAACGTGCACTGCAGTCATATGGAAATAATAAAGTTTTTTTTCACAAAGTTACTTTTGTGAGGAATTGAAAACAAAATTTCTGTGTCTTATTAACGCAAGATAATTGTGAATACAAATACATACGTGACTTAAAATGGAGGATAACAAAATACATGCAGTTGACTAGTTGACAACTACTTGGAAGAAGCCAAAAGAGAAATCCGACCCTTGTAAGTATTTGTCCTTATTTCGTATAGACTACCTAGAAACAGATACATTAAAATTATATTTCAGTGATGCTACAGTATAGTAACTTGCTGAATTCACAAAGTGCATAAAAGCAACTAAATAGATTTTTGAGATTCATTTTGGTATTTGACAAATTTCTTGTGTAAATTTTTGTAAGAATATAAATTTTAATATGAATGCAGTTACGTTCTCGCAATTATTTTAGGCTGGGGATTTCTCAGGGTTTTTACAGTTAGGAACTGTAATTTAAACAGAAGTATGCTAATTACAGGTAGACCCCAAGATGCATATTAGAGACTTACTATTAGTCTTCTTTGAATAGCACATTATTAAAGACATACTGGTTTTGTTCTGTATAATTTTCAGAGCATCCTAGTATTAAATATAGGTAGTAATATTACTGTCACACTATGCATATGTAACCCTAAATAAATACAAAAGTTTTACTCATGTTAATTTATGGAAGCCATTAATGTTTTGAGTTTAAAGACAGAAATGATTTTGTGAATTAAATTGTTCTTAATACAAAACATTTTATTTATAATGAATACTTACTTTTAGTGAACTGTTTAAAACTGGTAACACTTGTTGAAACTTTTTTGTGCTACGGCATTTATGCAGTGGTTTACAGAAGTAATGGAATTATTTTTGTTACCAACATGGAAATAAATTTTTTATTTTTATTTCTGAGCTACACGGTGCCTAGAGACTAAAAAATTTATAGATGTGTTTTCTTCTGCAGTCTCATTATGACATTCCTAATCATTTCAGGGATTGGAGTTTACTGTTTCAGTGGAGAAAGAGGTTTAACCATGATATAAAGAAACTGATTCAGCGGAAGGGTCTACAAGACAGAGACTGTCAAAGTAATTAAAACATTATCACTTTTCTGTTCTAAGAACGTGCTAAGCTATCTCTGGGGCTCAGTCCGTACCTGAGTGATTGGCAGGCGCTTCAGCCAATGGCGGCCGCAGGGGGCGGTGTCAAAGACGGGGTGAAGCGGCTATCAATTACTCGTAGTCACGCCCCCCTTACGCCCCGCTTGCGCCCCCCTCTGGCACCGCCCTCGCGGCCGCCATTGGCTCAGGCAACTGTCAATCTCTCGTAGCCCTGCTTCCGCCCCACTCTGACACCGCTCCCCGCAGCTGCCATTGGCTGAAGTGCCTGTCAGTCACGCCTGCTCCCGACCCTCTTCTGCCCCGTTTTGGCACCACCCCTCTTCCACCCGTTTGCATTCCGTCCCTCCCCCGGCCCCCACTGGCTGAGGCGCCTGTCAGTCACACCTGGGCCCGCCACTCTTACACCCCGTTTTGGCACCGCCCCTCTTCCGCCCCATTGGCAGAGGCGCATGTCAGTCACGCCTGGCCCCCGCCCCTCTTCCGCCCTGTTTGGGAACCCCCTCGGAGCCACTCGGGGGTCTACGGGCGGCTCCGTCCCCTTTGGGTGGCTGTGGCTCCTTTCGGCTGCGCTCGGCTCTGCACCCTTTGGGCGGGTTCTGCTCCGCTTGGCTCCCTTCGGGCAGAAGCCGGTGTTCCCTCACTTTTGTAGTACTGGGAAAGAGGGAATTCCATCACTTTTACATCACGAAGCAAAAGAGGGAATCGCGTCACTTTGACCTCACGAAGCCATAGAAAAGAGGGAATTGCATCACTTTGACCTTATAAAGCAATAGAAAAGAGGGGACTGCATCACTTCTACCGCATAAAGCAGTGGTAATGGTTGGGGGGCATCACCACCCTGGCGTTCGAGGTACGGACACTTGGGGGGGGGGAAAGGCGAGGGGGCGCTGTGTTGCGCCGCTCGGTGCTGCCGTCTGTGTCCAGAGCTCGGTACTGCAGCCCGGGCTCCAGCATAAGCCGTGGCGCTCCCTTCGTACCCCTGCTGTTCCCTGAAGCGGCTGTGCCACGTGGTGACTGCTGGCTCCCGGTTTGCAGTGGCCGTCCCCCCGCCGCTCCGCTCCACGTTCGCATACGGGCGGGCTCGGGGGGTGCTTGTGGCCGCAGCCCGGTGTTCGCGCACCAGCTCAGGTCTCTCCTCCGCCATCGTCTTCTCCTCCGCCCCCGACTGCCGCCATCGGTCCTTCGCACCGTGAGACACCGCAGACTGGCCGACAGTCTCTAGGCCGGAAAGCGTCCGTCCAGCTGCGCACTGTGAGTAAGGGAGAGGCGGCCAGGGATTGGACGCCGCCGACGCTGCGTCTCCATGTCCCACCCTCGCTGTGAGGCGGGCGGCGCGGTGATTGGCTGGTCGGCGGGAGAGGGCGCGGTTATAAAAAGGGCGATGTGGGGTGGTGGGAGCAATGAGAGGGCTGGAGGCGGCCTCGGCAGCAGAAGCAGCGACGGGCGAGGAAGTAAAAGGGGCGGCGGGTGAGCTGGGTGGGACGTCATCGCCAAAATTGAGGGCATAAGTGACATCATCGATGACATCATCGCACCCCTTACACCTCTCATCGGGTGTCCAGGGCCGGGCCGTGGGGACACAAAGAGAGGGGAGGGGAGATCAGGGAGGTGTCCAGCAGACCCCTTCCTCTTATGTTCTTTTAGGGTTCGGTTTCAGAAGTCTCTGGCAGGCACATGGTACCCCAACTTGCTGTTTAATTACAGTAGCAGTTTGCAGTGGCTTGGTTTCGTAGGTTGTACAAAGTTAGGCAGTTCTGCAAGCCTGGTGTTAACAGTCCTCGCAAGGTCTGTATGTATCAGGAGGTGATAGAATACTTCTATGTGGTTGTGGTACTGTGGCAAGTATCCTTTAGTACTTAAGTACTGCACAGCAGTAGAGGAGAGTGTCTCAAACCAGTTCTTGAGGCTCTTGAGTTAACGTGCTGGCAACTGAACCGAGGACTTGGTATCTCACATTGGTGGCAAGAAAGCCTCACTTGTACCCTGCATTGGCAGAAATAGAGGTGGTAAGAGAGAGCTCTAGGCCCTGAAGGTCTCAGTGGTGGGCTGTATAATTGGTGTTGATGATCAGCATGCAACACAGCTGGTGGGAAACTGTCTCACTGCCTCTTCACTCTTAATACCTGTCCAGCTGATTTGCTGGACTTCATTGCAGTGATGCTAATGGTGGTTGCCTGCTCATAAAACCAGAGGATGGGTGTTCTCCTGGCTTTCTGAGCTGTGAGAGGAGAGAAGCTGCTGGCTAGAGCTGGATGGTGAGAGCATGCAGGCACTGGTGTGGTGAGTGAAGGGTAGCAGGATGCAGGCAGGTCCCAAGTGTCCCTGTCTCAGAAGGCACCAAGTGGCATCAGGCAGAAGAAGTGCTGCAGCACAGCTGGCCAGGAAGGTGGTGTGGAGTAGAGGACCCGAGTGCGACCAACTAGCCCATTCCTTATCCAGCGAGTGGTCCATCTGTCAGATCTAGCTGTTGTGTGGGACAGTGTGAGGTACCATGTGTGTGGGACAAGTGTGGGTGGGTGAAATCAGTTGCTCTTTCCTTACCCAGCCATGCTCTAACCATTGTTATTGGTGTAATCAGTGAGTAATGTGGGAGCTACATCAAATGTCTCTGCACCACACACTGATAAACTCTCAGATACCATCTGGCAATTGTGAGATGCTGTGGTGGAGGAGGGCAGGGAAGCATGTTTATGTGAAACACTGCAGTAACTGTTTGGGCCGCAGCATGGAAGAGGGATGGGAGGGTCACCGTTGGTGTTTAAGGCCAGAAGAGACATGTGAGGAGAGCCCCTGAGAAAAGCTGTAGGAGCTGTTTGCCTGTGGTAGATGCGACTGTGTTTCCCGAACAGAGGCTGATGCTGTGAGTTACTTCTGACTGACAGCCCAAGGCCATCATCCTACCTTGCTCACAGAATGGGTGAGGTTGGAAGGGATTTCTTGATGTTTACTCCAACCCTTTGCTGAGGCTCTGGTGCCTTGTCCACTCTGATTTGGAACATCTCCAAAAGGAGATCTCTACAAGTTCTTTGGGCAACCTATTCCAGTGATCACCTTGAAAGTAAACCAACCTTTTCTTTTAATGTTTAAATGGAGTTTCCTGTCCTGTGTTTCATTTTGTGCCCATTGCCTCTGTCTGTGGTTTTGGTTGTGGTGTGAAACAGGGAGCAGCTACATGGGATGATGCTACAAAATTTCATGAGACAACCTGGGTGACCTTTGAAGGTACCACCTTTTCCATTGGCAGCAAGATAAAATCACTCTTAAACCTGGTTTGGGTTTTTGCCTTCTCACCCCTCAACCATGAACGTCTCTTTCCTGCATTATCCCATTATCCGTTTGAAATGTCACTTTGCTGTGCAATCCTTTGGGTGTCTTCACCTTTATTAAAATTCCAAAATCAAAGCTTAATTTATTAACAATTTATGTGCATATGTACAAGGAGGAGGAACATAAAGATGATGTAAGGATAGATAGGTTTGCAAAACAAGCCATTTATTAAAGGGACAGTTGCAGCAATGCCCTGCTTGTACAATGCTACATATGAGTGTGTCTGGTTTGAACAAGTTTTACGCATGGTCTGCACACTGATCATGCGTGCTTTTTAGGCTGCACATCAGCCTGTCAGCCTCATCAGTGCTGATGCTGTGGACTCACATCAGTGGTTTCTTGAGCTGAAGAAAAACCCAGTTCTTGTTCTTAGGTAAATATAAGAACCCTTCTGTTTCAGAGTAGTGTGCACTCATGTGGACATTGTGTGTGCCAGAACAGACCCTTTCAAGAGCTCCAGAAAATTTTTTTAACCTCTTTCTTTCAGCTGCAAGACCAAAAACAAAAGAGAGGTTTCTGCTGATGGAAAGCAACAGAGGAGAGCGGAGATATGTCTGGGAATTGTAGCACATGCTCCTCTGACCTTGCCATGAGAGGAAATCCATTTACCCTCTGCTTTCACCACTGGTCTGTAATTTGCCTGTAGTTGTCTTCCCCATTTCTGCATTTTATAGAATCATGGAATGGTTAATGTTGGAAGGGACCTTAACGCTCCTCCAGCTCCAACCCCTGCCACAGGTGGGCAGGGACCCCTTCCACTGGAGCAGGTTGCTCCAAGCCCCTGTGTCCAACCTGGCCTTGAGCACTGCCAGGGATGGGGCAGCCACAGCTTCTCTGGGCACCCTCTGCCAGCACCTCAGCACCGTCACAGGGAAGAGCTTCTGCCTAAGAGCTCAGCTCAGTCTCCCCTCTGGCAGGTTAAAGCTATTCGCCTTGGCCTGTCCATACAGGCCCCCATACAAAGCCCCTCTCCAGGTTTCTTGTAGCCCTTTTACGCACTGGAGCTGCTCTAAGGTTTCCCCTTCCCTCTTCTCCAGGCTGAACAAGCCCAGCTCTCTCAGCCTGGCTCCACAGCAGAGGTGCTTCAGCCCTCACAGCATTGCCATGGTTTCCTCTGGTTCCACATCTCTCTTGAGTTGGGGCTCAAGATCTGGATGCAGGACTTTGTTTCCTCTTACATTGGCATAAATGCAGAGTGACACTTCTAACAGCTGGACAGATCTAGATCCTCCTATAGAAATACCTGGGGCCAGTAAATCAGAGCAAAGCCACATCCTCTGCTTGAACAAGGAAGAAACTATTTTGTTCAACTTGTTTACATTCAAGAAGTTTTTCCCCTTCCATTTAATTACATTCATGTAATTGAAAACATTGTCACAGGAAATCTCATCTTGATTTGCTTTCCTGATTTGAGACCATTGCATTGCTTCTTGCCTAAACAGCAATTGGTTTGCTTGCAGGCTGTTTTGCAGCAGCTCTATGGGGAATTACCAGTTTTACTAGTCATCCTGTTGGATGCTGTAACAATGCAGGTTCCCAGTTTCCTCTTGACATTTGGGTACTGCCAGCAGAGTTTACAGCTCTTGGTATTGCCTTTGTTGAATTAGTACCCATGCAGGCTTTCCAACCCAAGCGGAGTCCACCACAGTACTCACAGTGTGTTGTCCTTGTTTATGATGTCTTCTGTCTGGGTGATGTACACAACTTGACAAAGCTTTGCCATCCTGATCTGCTTATGTGGGCAGAGACTTGTGGGGCAGTTTCAGGTCTAAGAGCTGATTTTCCTGAGAGGGAACCCAGCTCTGCAGCAGAGGAGCTGCACTGCTGAGGAGAAGGCAAAGGCTGGAGGGACAACCAGGGACTGCAGGTCAACCCCACTATTTTACTGTAATGAGGGTGGTAAAGCACTGGCACAGGTTGCCCAGAGAGGTGGTGGATGCACCATCCCTGGAGACACTCAAGGCCAGGCTGGATGTGGTTCTGAGCCCCCTGATCTAGTTGAAGATGTGCCTGCTCATTGCAGGGGAGCTTGGACTAGATGACCTTTAAAGGTTCCTTCCAACCAAAACCATTCTGTGATCCTGTGATTAGAACCCCAGGGAATGCAGGCATCTCCCTAGAGCTGCTGAGGGTCTCTTTAAAACCCCAAAGCTGCAATTATCCTTCTTTCTTATGGAGGGGCTTCTCGTCCTCACGCTCTTTGGTGTGTCTGGTGGGATTAGCACCTTTGCTGAAGCTCATCTTTGGTACCTTGAGCTGAAGTGCTTTGCTGACATGAAGTTAAATTCATCTGGAGGAACATATTTTAATGCAGCCAGGGAGGGGAATCTGGCTTATTTGAAATACTGAGGTCTGTTCAGCATGTGGTTCACATTAAATGTTTGCTACCACAAGTACCAGTACCAATGCGAGTAACACCCAGCTCTGGGCAAGTTAACTTTTATTTCAGCCTATTTGAACTGATCACTTACCAGCATGGCAAATATCACATCCTGAAAGCAAAGCTCCTCTGGTGCAGCTGATGGACCCCTGAGCACCGGCAGGAGGCCTGAGGCTGCTTTTCCATTTACCTATAAGAACAATGACACTTGAACCACAGCAGGATGTAGAGCTTTCATGTGCGTAACCCCAAATGTGTCTACCTTTCCTAGGCTGCCAGGCATGCAGCATTAGTGCAGGTTTCTAGTTCACTAAAGGGTATTACCTGCTAAACATTTCACATGTTCAACTGTACATTGGCTGATGGGGGTGCTCACAGACCAGAACACACACAGCCTATTCCACAGATCGACTTTCCCGGCAGCCCCGGGCACCACTGTCAGGGACAGAGATGTGTATTTAACTTCTGATTTCAAGAAGTTACCGTAACAGAGCGGTGCGTGCAGGCTGACAGCACATTTCCAAGGGACCCCTCTCTGCTGCCGCCTTTGCCGCACCCCGGTGATCAGAGAGCCCTGCAGGTGGTGCACACTGCCCAGCACGCAGTGTGCTCATGAACCCAGCTATATAGGGACAAGGTCCTCGGATGCTGCAGTGAAGCACAGCAAAGTGGCATGAAAGGAAGAGGTAAGGTCACTGGGGATGTGAATGGAAACCTCTGTAATTGCTACTTAGTGCACACCCAGCGAGTGCTTGGGGAATTTGCCTCTTGCATTCCATGCACACAGCAGCATCCCCTCTTGTTCCGTGGCTGCTGCCAGAGCTTACCTGCTCTGTTGGTGGCATCAGTGTCACTGCACAGCTAACATTGATGGGTGGCTGTAACAGATCACTGCTCAGCTGTTTGCCTTAGAGAAAGGATTCCCTTTGTGCAGCTGCCTCTCACTGCTGATGACTGCTGCACAGGTTTGAAGCTCCATGACGGACAAGACTCTGTATATTTAAAGCTTCCTGCTTTTAATGAAATTAAAGAGTTGTCCTGAAAAATAAAATTGTTACCAGGCCAGGAGCACATTTCTTTTGTCTTGTCTTCTCTAATACCCTCTTGTAGCCTCTTCCCTTCCCGTCCGTCTCTCTTCCCTTCCTGTCTCTTGTACTCTTTTCTATTCTCCTGTATTCTGTTAGTCTCTTCCATTTTCTTATAGTCTCTTCCCTTCCGGTTCTGTTTTCTTAGATTCTTTTATATTCTCTTTCCATATATTCATCTTTTTTAATCTCTGTTCTCTTCTACTCCCTTCTATCCTTTTGCATTTTCTTACATTCCTTTCTCTTTACTCTCTTACTGTCCTATATTCTCTTAGTCTCTTCCCTTATATTCTCTATTATTCTCTTTCTTATATTCCCTTTTCTTTTAAATTCTCTTCTCATTCTCTTCCTGTATGTTAGAATCTCTTACAGTCTCCTCTCATATATTCCTTTCTCTTATATTCTTTTCCCTTCTCTTTTGCTCTCTTAGAGTCCCTTCCCTCTTTTATATTCTTTTTTTATAGTCTTATGTTTTCTTATTTTTTTCTTACACTGTCTTATACTGTATGGTGTTTTCACTTATTCCTGTCTCTCTTCTATATTTGCTTAAATATTCTCTTATATTCCCTTCTATTTTATTTGCTTATATACTGTTAGTCTCTTTGTTTCCCTTTCCCAGATTCTCTTTTCGCGTCCCTTTTCCTGTATGCTCTTCAATTTTTCTCTCTTGACTTCTCTTAGATTATCTTCTCGGCTCTTCTAATCTTAGATTCTCTTCTATTCAGTGTTATTCTCTCCCCCTATATTCTCTTCTTAGATGATCTTCAATTTTTGAGTCTTACAGTCTCAGATGCTATTAGATCTCTTACGCTCCCTGATATTCTTTTCCCTTCTCTAGTAACCTCTTAGATCTTCTTCCCTTCTGTTCTCTTCCCCATATTCAGTAGTATTCTTACATTCTCTTCCATTAGATTGTCTCAGAACCTCTGCTCTTGTATTCACTCTCATTCTGAAGGAAGGAAGGAAGGAGGGAGAGAGGGAAGGAGGGAAAGAAGGAGCAAAGGAACCATTTATGGCCATTTCTATCTCATTTTTGCCCATTTATTTCCAGGTTAAGCCATTTTTTTGCTATTTCTAACCCATTTTGAACCTTCTTTTCCCATTTCTAAACCATTTTTTGGCTATTTCTAACTTCATTTTGGCCACTTCTGTCCCATTTTATGCCACTTCTAACCAATTGTTGACCATTTCTAACCCGTTTTAAACCATTTTGGCTTTTTTAAAAAAAACACATTTTTTCCCCATTTCTAGCCCATTTCAATCTTTTGGGTTTTCTTGGTTTGGGGTTTTTTTTAATTCTTTTTCTAAACTGGGTTTTGGCCAAATTCTAACCCATTTTAACGCTTTTTTGCCTGTTTCTAATGCATTTGTGCCCACTTTTAAACCATTTTAAGCCTTTATTTGCTATTTCTGATTTTTTTTTTTGCCATTTTTAACCCTTTTTTGGCCATGTCTAACTCATTTGAAGCCATATTTTTTCAGTTTCAACCTCTTTTTGACCCATTTTGAACTCAGTTTAAGACACTTTTTCTCATCCATTTTTGCCCATTTGTCACCAGTTTTAAGCCATTTGTGACCATTTCTGACCCATTTTTGGCCACTTCTAACTGGATTTATGCCATTTTTAGCCATTTGTAATCCTTTTATGTCTACTTCTAACCTGTTTTAAGCCAGTTTGGCCATTTCTGAAAGATTTTTCTTAATTTCTGATCAATTTTTTGCCACTTCAAACATTTCTTACCTGTTTTAAGCCATTTCTTTCTGTTCCTAACCCATTTCCCCCATTTCTAACCTATTTTAAGCCATTTTTGTCTATTTCCAAAGAGTTTATGGCAATTTCTATTCATTTTTTACCCATTTCTTACCTGTTTTAAGCCATTTTGTCAATTTCTAACCCATCTTTCCCATTTCTAACCAATTTAAAGCTTTTTTTTTATTTCTGAACAATTTATGGCCATTTCTGTCCCATAGTTGCCCATTACTAACCCGTTTTAAGCCATTTGTGCCCATTTCTAACCCATTTTTACCTGTTTCAATCCAATTTTGGTCCATTTTTTTTTCCATTTTTCCCCATTTGTAATGCGTTTTAAACCATCTTTTTTCTTTTCTAACCCATTTTTGCCCATTTCTTATCTCATTTTAGGCATGGGAAGCCTAAAAAAAAGTTACTAAAAGGGACTAAGCTGAAAAAAACATGAATGAAAAAGCAAATAACTAAAAATGTGTGAAGAGAATGAAAAGCACAAGAGAAGAAGGTGGTTATGAATTCCTGCAGAGCAAACACAAAGTGATAAAAGTGAACAAGCCCGACGCAATCTCCAGTAAAAGTTCCCGTAGCACTTGAGCCCCCAGTGCTGCAAAGTCCCCAAGTCCCCGGAGGCTGTGAACTCAGCGGGGAGCGACCTGCGCTCTGCCCGTTGCCTCCGCTGTACCGACAAGTGAGCGTGTGGCGCCACCACGTGTCCAAAGGTCGGTACTGCAGGGGGCGGAGATGGGGGGGTAAAGGAGTGGCTCAGTGCAGCGCTCGCTGCTGCCATCCTGTGGCCAAAAGGGTGCAGCATGCCTGGTGGTCGTTGACTGTTACTTCAGCTGGGGATCTCATGAGCAGTTCCATCAGTGCAGGTGGAGCTTGAGGTGGCAAAGAGAGGCCTTTAGGTTAGAGGAGGATTCAGGCTGTGTCCTTGTGAAGCCCTGCTCCTGGTCTTTGTCAGGCTTTCCACCTCTCCCCTTAGAGCTTCTCTGGACAGATTTCAGCTGTGCCTCAGTTTCCCTACCTGTAAACCAGGAAGAGCAGCAATTTTTCCCTGCTTCTCTGCATTTTCCAGTTTGCTGTTTTGATTTAACCGCCTCCGTGTCTCTCTGGAAGGCAGCTACTACCAGTAAGCACCAAACAGTCCTTCTCAGCCTTAGATTTGAGGCAGCTGCACAGGTATCAGCCATTCTGTGCATTTAGGAAGCTGGTTTGTGGGTAAGCAGCGAGTGCTGTCTGGTGAGGCTTTACACAGAGGTAGCTTTAGGAGTGTAAGTGAAGATACCTGTAACAGTGAGACTGTTCCAGAGGGTAATGTGCAGGAAACACACAGCTCCTGTTTCTGTCCTACCATAATAGGCTTGCAGGAGAGTCAGGACATTTATAGAATCCTAGAATAGTTAGGGTTGGAAAGGACCTTAAGATCATCCAGTTCCAACCCCCCTGCCATAAGCAGGGACACCTCACACTAAACCATGCCACCCAAGGTTTCATCCAACCTGGCCTTCAACACCACCAAGGATGGAGCACTCACAACCTCCCTGGCCAACCCATTCCAGTGCCTCCCCACCCTAACAGGAAATAATTTCTTCCTTATATCCAGTCTAAACCTCTCCTGTTTAAGTCTGAACCCGTTACCCCTTGTCCTGTCACTACAGTCCCTAGTGAAGAGTCCCTCCCCAGCATCCCTGTAGGCCCCCTTCAGATACTGGAAGGCTGCTATGAGGTCTCCACGCAGCCTTCTCTTCCCCAGGCTGAACAGCCCCAACTCTCTCAGCCTGTCTTCGTATGGGAGATGCTCAAGTCCCCTGAGCATCCTCGTGGCCTCCTCTGCACTTGTTCCAAATTTGCATTTAGGGAGCTGGATTGTGATTCAGCAGAGTGCTTTCCAGTGAGGCTTTACACAGAGGTAGTTTTAGGTGTTTAAGTGAGAATATCCATATTCTTGGCACCATTCTAGAGGGCACCTTGCGTAGAACCTGACTAGCTATTTGCCTTTGTCCTTACACATTAGGTTTAGGCACAAGGTCTGGACATTCACACTTATGGAGCTGGTTTATGGGGTGTCTGAGAGCACTGCCCTCCAAGGTAAAGGGCCAGGGGTGGATCCAGGCTGGGGACACGGCCCCAAGATGGCAGGGCCATGCTTAGAGTCATCTCCTTGGCGAGAAATGTGGGTGTGGCTAGTGTGGGGCTGGGGGCGTGGCCAGGGTGGGGTAACATTGCAGGGTGGGATGTGGTCTGCATTGGGGGTGGGGCAACTGGAAGAGGGGTTGGGTCCAGGTGAGGTGTGGGCGGAGCCTCGCTGACACTGAAGCAGGTGTCACTGCAGGGGGCGTGGACTTCACAGAGTGGCTCAGATGGAGCTGGGGGAGGGGAGCAGGGGCATAGCCTGTGAAGGGGCGTGGTCTCAGCTGCTGGCAGGTCAGAAGCAGGCCTGAGGTGGGGCCCTGCTGGAGGGTAGGGCCAGATGAGGGCTCATGATTTCGGTAAGCAGTTTGTGACTGTATTTACCTGCACATGCACTAACCTTAAAGTGTTTAAATACAGTTTCGACACCTGCAGGTTGAAGAAAGTATTTGCTTCTGAGAGAACTACAGAAAAGCTATCCTGAAGCATGTCTTCATTTCAAATACTAGAAGTGTCTTTAATGAGAAAAAAAAAAAGCTAAGCTGAAATAGCGCAGGGTACAGCAGACATAAAGCAGTTCAATGAAACTCAGCAATCTGAACAGCCAGCACCAGTGACCTGTGAATAACTTGAAATCTGCAATGAAGATATGTCCCTTTAAAGAAAAAAATCTTAAGAAAAAAATCGGTGGAGATCTGTTTTGGTGGTTTCTCCCAAGAAACTGTCCATTTTCACTAGATACAGCTGAACAGGCAGCACCATCCCCATGGTGGGGAAGGAAACCCAACAAAAATCCTAACAAAACCAAAGGAGTAAAAGAAACGGGAACTTGAGCATAGCTAGAAGTGTTTAACTTTATAAAAGCTAACCTATTTAAAATAGTCTTCTTCCTTAGACAAGCCTGCAGGTAGAGCCTAACATACTGCATCAGATACAGATACACAGAACATTGCTCTAAACTGAAAAAAAGTTATTTTTACATTTCAAATACTTTGCAAGCAACATTAAAAGTTAGCAAGTCTCAAAAAAAGCTTCTTTTCATGTGTAAGTACTAGTAAATACATTCCACAGTCCCTCTATTTAAGGGGCCATATGTAAATTAGAGTGTGATAAAACAGAAACAAATCAAGAAAAGAAAACATGCTGAAGTTATTCTATGTGGCTATAGTAAATAGTCATGAATAGTTCAGTGACCATTTATGACCATTAATGATACTCCAGACCACAGTGGTTCCATCTGGGGAACTGGCCACCACCACCACTGCAAGCTACAAGCAAATGGGTAAGATGGGCCTTGACCATTTCTTAATCTGATCATCACTGTCAAGAATGATGTCCAAATACAATCCACAACCCTTTTTTTGCTTTCAGGAAGAGGGAAACCAACACCTGTACAGCTCTGGCTTTCTCTTCACACAGGCAACAAAAATTCAAGCCTCACAAAGCACATTATTAGGCAAATAAAGCATCCATATGCCCTAAGTATACTCTTATATTAGTTTAATCCCCAGCACCACATAAAAATACATTCTAAATTAACTACTTCTCAGGGGAACTTTAAAGATTATAAATAAACAAGACACCAACTCTCTGCAAACTCAATGAGAGTTGTTAATTTGCAAGAGGTTCTTAGTCCTCTTTTGCGATACATCCGATATATTTGAGCATGGCATCTGCATATACTGATACATAGCTATGTCACACTATAACTGTGCATGCAGATTTCTACTCATCTCCCCTTTCAGAGACTTGCTGGTGGAGGACAGTCACTTCCCATAGAATTTCTTATTCAGAAGAAAGATCAGAAGGTTGACATTCACTTTTGCTCTGTCAAACAACTTCATGACTGCAACGCCTTCATACTGCAGCTGCAAAAGATCCTGCCAAAGAGAATACCTTTGTGAGCAAGGAATCCTCAAGAGGTTATAGAGAATATGAGACTCTCTGGTAACAGGTGCTTTTTGAGGAACATCTGTCACCAAGAGATTAAAGATCCACTCATACTGCATGAAAAATAAAGTAGTTCTATGACATCCAAGATCTAAATTTTTTTATCTGTTTTATATATAAAAAAACAAACAACAAGAAGGCAAAAAAAAAGAGGGCAGGAATTGAAGACTATTCTAGAAAAGGCCTATTTCAGATCTAGCCGTCTCCACACTTTTCATTTCCACAATACCCATAAAGTCGTAACATTTAGAAAGGGTCTCCTATATGTCTAACTATATCATCTACACATGGAACATTACAATACTCCACAGTGTCGCTTTCTAAAAAGCTTAGTTGTGTCTGGTCTCAGCAAGGTAGCTTGGAGCACTGCAATATAGGGCAGAGAAAGTCACAGCATCTGTGTAGAATGCCAATTCAGCCTCTTAGGTGTTTCAGTAGGGAGTATTTCTCCTTTGTTCTTGTCAGCAAGGCACCTGACAGAGCAATAGGACTCCTTACACTGATTTATCTCAGCAATGAATTTCTTTCAGTAAGCCCCCTACTGAACAACGTACATCAAAGGTGGTGTTCAGGTTGTGCAGAGAAACTTTATATGCAATAAAATCCAAATCTGGCTCCTGCAATTGTCCAGCCTGGGTGACACCAGAGTAAACAATCATAAAGCCATTTCTGCTGCTTTCTGTAAACATTCTGGTAAGGGCAAATCAAGTTTTTTTATTGATGCCACCATTAATGCTGTACTTGGATGACCAATGGCAGTTTCCTTGTTGCTGGCCTCTCAATCATAAAATCAACTGGGTTGAAAAAAACATTTAAACTCAAGTCCAAACATCACCCCAGCACTGTCAAGGCCACCACTAAACCATGTCACTGAGGGCCTCATCAGCATGTTGGGTTTTTTTAGCACTTCCAGGAATGGTGATTCCACCACTGCCCTGAGCAGCCTGTTCCAATGTCTTAGCACCCTCTCATTGAAGAAATTGTTCCTAATATCCAGTGTAAGCCTTCCTGCTTTTTCTGAAAACCAGTGCCAAAAAGGCATAGTGGTACAGCAACACCTGTGCCCGAAGAGCAAGTGACCCTGGGTAGCCCCATGAACCAAGAAATTCATGACCAGATAGGGACCAGAATGAACTAGGGGAGTCCTGAGAGCACACAAATGGCATGTGTGAGACAACTGTCCCTCACAGCAGCCAGTTAGGTGGCACAGACTTAACAACAATTCAAGGTGCTCCTACATGAGACCCGTTTCAAGACCTCTGCGGCATCCACAATTAACAAACCCAACAATGCCTAAGTTGGACAAGGGATATGCAAGGCGAAAGTAGATTAAGAGAACAGAGACACCAGGCATAACAGTGCTGGCATGGGATAGAATCACAGAACCATCTGGGAGAAGGTCAGTCAGTGCCTGTTTTGGTAGCCTGGCCTAGGTAGAAGCTGAGGACTCCCAGGAACTGCACAGTTGAAGGAACTGTTCACTATAGCGTGGCAGGAAGAATACCAACACATGATGTGGCTGAAGACACCGCACCCAGCCCCAGCTGATCTCTTTGCTGTAGCAGAAAGTTGTTGAAACTCCATGTGTTAAGTTCTGTGTGCAAATATAACTAGAAGCACAGACTGACATCAGGCTTTCATTAGTAAAGAAACAAGAGTAGTCTGAATCCCACACCACATCTGTGTTGCATCTGTTTGTTTCACCTGCAACAGATGAGTTGGTTTTGAGAGTATTTTTCAGACTGTTCAGGCAGAAAACATGTGATTTTTATTCTGGTGAAGTGCCTGGCAAGTGAAGCTTACATGCCACTAACAGGACAGTTCTTACCTGATAATGTAACATAAAGGTTTCCATCTGTACCCCCATGAATTTTGCTTTTATCTCGAAATCTCCTACTTCTTCTGTTGGACTGATTTCAAATATCACATTTTTAAACCTATGAAATTTGAGAAATTAAAACCCACAGTTCATTAATGAACATGTACTTCCTACTGAAACAGGGAGAGAATATACGAGGTTAGATGTGAAAATAGATTTCTATGAATTATATTCTTCTATTCTATTAATTCCCATTGGGAATAAGACTCTAAAAGCTGACCAGACTCAATATAACAATGAATGGAAGTCTTCCAGATTCTGTGTCCAGTGGATCACACCTTCATGCAAGCATAGTTGGAAATTTAGCCCATGTGGTCTATACAGCCTACTTCAGTGCTGCACATCCATGGCTCATTTAGTGCATGAAGTGCAAAAATATGATCCTACGTTGAAAACGAATTCTAGTAACAGGCAACTTCCTTATATTCCCAGAAGATACACCTAGTTCTCAATGTTAGCAAGCTACAGCTGGACAAACTAAAGCTACCATCAAGTTGATTTTTCAACAGTGAATGCTATTAACTGTAGTAGCAATTCACCCAAGGAGGTGCCTTTTCATGACTGGGGGGTGGCAGGGAAGTGGCAGGTGGAAAGATGTCCCATTTAAATCCCATACTTCTCAGCCAAAGCCCCGCTTTGCTTCCACCACCGAAGGGGAAAAAACAAACAAAACAAAAAAGTTGGGGGGAAGGAGAGCTGGGAAGCAATAAAGCAACCACTGAGCAAAGGGTCTTTGGCCCGAGGGCTGCCAGCCTAGACTGCAGAAAACAATTTCTTCAGCTTTAATAACTAAGTCTACAACAATGCTAAATTCCAAGAACAAAACCACAAAACAACCAGTCACAATTTCAAACATATCTCAGAGCTTCTGTTCTCAATGGCCAGCACCTAACCCAGTTCAAAGAGACAAGAACTCAATATGCCCGTTCTCCTCTGAGAAGCTTACTCAGCTTTGAAGAGTTTTAAAAAGATACTCACTGGTTGCTCTGCAGGTCCTCGATCTCTAGAAGCACTCCTTTCTCATGAAGTCGAGCTGCTGTGTATTTTAGAGAAATCTTTTTACTGTTTTTGCCTTTCATCTCCCGAGGCTTCTTAGAAACTCTGGAAAAACCAAACCACACACACAAAAAAACAACACACAAAAGAAACCAAAAACCCCAAGGCTGTCAGTCAAACACATGAAGAGATTTTAGACAGCAAACATTTAACCCTATTTGGATGAGGGGATAGAACCAGTATTGCAGATCAACGGTGACTAATGCACCTGATAAAAACACCAACACCCTTCCTCGCCTCCCAGATACAACCACATGGTACTTCACAAAAAGCAGTACCACCTATCATTAGGCAAAAGGGGATTTGGTGACAACTGACATGGAGATGTCTAAGATTACTCTACAGCTTTCTTGCCTTAGTGTCCACTGGCAGCTGCTCTTCCCAGATCTCCCTGGGGAGGAGGATCCTTCTTCCCTTCTGTACCTGTACTTCCCCCTCACCTCCTCCCCCCACCTTTTGGGGATAAAAAGAACAATTGGTGACCAATGATTTCCTTGTAGGTAACTGTCACTTTTATTCTCGGCTCCTACATGATGATAGGACAGGCTGACTGAGCAGCACATGCATTACCTGCTTCATTCCCTCCAAACACTCTACACTCCCCTCTCCCAGAGGGATCAGAATGCTCACAAGTATGTCTTTCTGACCGCATTCAGGCACTGCCATTCACCTGTATTTGCCCAGCACTGCTGAGACCCTTTCCCTATAACTATCACTGCGGTAAAGAGCTTGGCCAAAGTCCTTTGAGCAGATGGGATTATAATTCTTCCTAGCAACAACCTACACATGTTTCCTGCACAAAGCACTTCTATAACCACAGCACGGTTTCTAAGACACTTACTTGCCCTTGCTGGCCAGGTTATCCAAGCAGGTTTTGATGTAGCTTTTGTAATAATCCACTTGCTCCCCATAAAAAGTAGCTTTGGAGTTCAAGGCACTGTATGTCTGCTGCAGTTTCACCAGCTCTGCCTTTCTTCTCTGACGGTATCTACGCTGATTTCGGATATCCTACACCACAGAGAAAGACAAGCAGAGACTTAACAGTCATTTGAGCTCTCCAGTTGCTCAAGCCCAGAACACAGACTATCTGAAACACACCATTTGATTTTGCTTAGTCTTGCTTCATGCTACAAGCTGGAGCTCTCAGTTGCATTTGCCCCAGTTTAAGTGTCACCACTTCTCTGCGTTGACTATTTTTGGAACTAACCAAGTATACACAGAGGTTCATTTGAACCTTTTGTTGCTTTCTCAAACTCCAATGCTGTCCTAGTTACAATGACTAGAGTGGGCACCGACAGTACGTGATTTAAAGGACGGAAGCAATTTTTGCCAACTCTGAGTAGGAAAAGTATCTTATAAATCAAGCACTAAAACCACAGAAGTGCACAGACTTTCTCATCTTTCTTTATTAGTCAGCCACCTGTAGCTGTACATTACCTTAATGCTGGAACAAATACATCATGTGCTGAAGTCAGTATGTATCAAAACCCTGAAAATATTAAGTTAATGACAGTACAATTAATGGTAATTGGATCTGTAAAAGTGATTATTTATTCACTTTACATACACAACATTTCCCAAATAGCTTTTTGGTAAACGTGGTATAAAATACACTGTTATTTTTATTTAAATACCTAAAAGATAAAAGAGGGATCTGATAAAAACTCGCAAAAGTGATCGAATACAGTTGTATGCTGCTATGGTGACAGAGCATCTTTTTAGGCAAAACTTCCTTGTGTGAAGAAGCATGCAGAGACCCTGTTTAAATTACTTGAATGGAACAAGAGAAAAAAAAGTTGCATCAGGACTTCCCCTCCAAGCTAGGAAGCCTTTTCCTAAGGTGCCTGAGATTCTGGCAAAACAATTCGTTTAGAAAACTCAAACATCCTATAAATATAAAGGACTTCCAAATGCCAAGAAATGTGAACACTGTGGCAAAAGGTAGAGGCGTCACACCTCTAAATTACTACTACAAAACTTCAGAAAACTCAATGCCAGTTTCACAACACTGCAAACTGCGGGAAAACTTCATTGTGATCACTAGGACACCACGACTGGGCATACCTTCGCAATGTCATTGATTAGCTCCTGGTACTTATTTTTAGCATTCACTGTCCCCAGTTCTGTCAGTTTCTTCAGGCCTGTCTTGATTTTATCTTTCTTTCCTTGAAGATTTAAGTTGCCATCTTCCTTCACAGACACAGGTTTTTTCATCTTATCAGGAGTTTTAGCATCACGAATGGCCCGTTTCTGCATTGCCCTCTGATGCTCTGCTTCCTAGAAAATGAGAGCAAAGAAACTACAAGTTCATAAACAGATCAATTTTAAGGTGACAATGAACCAGAAACAGATTTTTCTGACCTCCAGCACAATATGTAACAGGAATTTTGCTTGGTCATTTCCATAATGGCTTCACTGAATCCATGTTTGAAGAGCATGTTCCATGTACAGGAAGCAGCAGAAGCCTACCTGCCATTTAAAACAGCTGTCTAGATAAACAGTTTCTAGCAACTACCAGTGAGATAAGGTTCACACATACAATTTATGTCCATTGTATTCCCTCCTTACTATTGCTACACGTCACTTCAACATCAGTGGAGACAGCTTCACTGCAATACATAAATGCAGATTCCTAACACCCACATGTATTTGGACAGATGACAATCTCCTAATCTAAAGAGAATGCAGATAAATAACTTCGTACTTGCTCTGAGGTAGCTGGAGTTCCCAAGATTTCAGTCAGCGTCTCTCCTGGTTGGAAGCGGATTACATCAACAATTAAACGTTTTGTGCTGCAAAGAAATCAAGGAGAATAGGAGAAAAACCTTTAAACTAAAAGAATTTAAATACTGTTCTGTTCTGCAATAATACCAACGTTACAAATTTACCTAAAGTCAGATTATCACTGGATGCACACTCAGGTGTCATAGGCCAGACCAAACCAGATCCCCAAGAAGCACTTTACTTTGACAGTTTATCAGAAACAGGTTCCCTAAAAGGTTCATCTATGTAATACACAGGATTTGCTCCCCAGTGCCCTGTCAATCAACAAGTATGTTACCCCATATATTCCAAGGCAGCCCCAGTACTGCCATGTGGATCACAGAAGCAGCAATTCCAAGGTGAAAGGTAAAGCAGGCCCCATCCGTCAAATCCATGCATTTCCAGTTTAGAGACAAGGATGCCAAGCAAGACAGCATCAAATGCCTTGCACAAGCCCAGATAGATGACAAAATCAACTCTTCCCTTATCCATCGTTACAATGCCGTGGCCCCACTGTTGAAAGATGCCAAATCTGGCAACAGCCAGCATGGCTTCATGAAGGGCAAATTGTGCCTGACAATAACCCTCTTATTGTCCATGTGCCTTAGCATAGTTTCCAGGAGGATCTGCTCCATGATCTTGCCAGGCACTGAGGTGAGACTGACTGGCCTGTAGTTCCCTGGATCTTCCTTGTCTCTCTTTTATTATGAAGTGGGGGTTTTATTTCCCCTCTTCCAGTCAGCACGAATGTCAGACAGCCATAGCTTCTCAAATACGGTGGATAACGGCTTGGCAACTTCATCCACCACCTCCCTCAGGGCCCACAGATGCATCTCATCAGGTCCCAGGGACTTGAGCACCTTCAGGTTGCTCAGATGGTCTCACACCTGATCTTCTACTGCAGGCAGTTCTTCAGTCTCCCAGTCCCTGCCATGTCTTCTGCAACTTGGGCAGCGGCTGGTACTTTTGCTGGTGAAGACCAATGCAAAAGAAGTCACCAAGTGCCTTGTCCTTCTCTATGTCCCGGGTAACCAGGTCTCCTGCTTCCTTATGGCGGGTGCACACAATTCCCCTCATCTTTCTTTTATCCCCAGTGTATCTATAGAAGTTTTCCTGTTGCTCTTATTGTCCTTGCTTAGACTGAGTTCTGTCAGGGCTAAGAGGTATCAGTCTTGTAACACATCTATTTTCAAAAATATTATTTTCATCTACTAAGAGTCGGGTTCGAAGGACAGCAAGTGCAGAGTGAAGGGGACCACATCATAAACCAAGAGGAGAGCAGCAACACCATAAAGAAACCAATACTGCAGGAGCTAGCAAACTTAGCAGCAGAGTGTTATTCACATATATGAGACATTTACTTACCCTTAACACTCCCATATATTGCATGCATTCTATTGAAAAGATTGCACAGGGCATTATATAAGCAACACAAAGACTGAATCATCTAAGTTTTACATTAATAGACCTGAGAGTTAAAACTCCATTGTGAGGATCAATATGGATTATTTAACATGGTCTTTACAAATTATTCACAAGCAGGCTAATCCAACTGCTGCTGTCATTCTCTCACATCTAGGAAGTTTCCCTCTTCAGAACCATCCAAATTAGACTTTTAAAGACCGACAAATTCAAGAGTGATGAAAAATTAACAGGAACAAATTTGACAGCTGCAGCATTGAAAGCTCAGTGTACTTGGGAGTAGAAGTCCCACATTTGTTTAAATTACACTTGCTTATTTTCACATGCAGATTAACTCTGAAAATCCAGGTTCCTCATTCTCTTGAGAAACCAGTTAGTTAACCCTTTACTTACTTCAACAGAATAGTCCTCACATCCATCTCTGCATTCTCATCACCAGGAACATCAAATTTGTTAGTGAGTGTAAGAGAAACCTCAGTCTTTGCTAGCATTTCCCTGTTGGGGTCATTAACATTGCCAGACCCTTCTCCTGCCAAGCAGAAAGAGTTTATAGATTAAATCATATTTTTTACATCAACTACAAGAGATCTGTAATTTTTCCCATCATAACAGATCACAGGAAAACTACACCGTTTCCTACTTTCAAAAGGATGCTTTAAAAGCCAACACCGAACACGAAAATCATCATCTTGAGTATGTTACAAACTTTTTCTTCACAAACCTGAAAGAATGCAGCAGCCAGAAAGGCACAACAAAATCACTAGCTTGTATGCCTTAAAGACATTTGTGTTCTCCATACTGTATCTGAGCATTTCACTCTCTACTGAAAAAAGTAGCTGACCTGTCAAAAATACTTTATAAATAAAAACAGGACCATACCTCTATGACCATGTCCTCATTAGAATGGATTTTCCACACTCAGAGTGAAGCCCTTGCTGGCAGCCATCTTCTATTGAACAAAGTAAGCTATCTAGTCAAAAGAAAATTTTCTTCCCCTAATAGTTCTGAACTCCAGCCTCTTTTTTAAAGGGCTGCAGGAAGATTAAACTCTGTTCTATTAACCACGTCAACACAGCACACACAGGGGAACGAAGGGCAAGTAAGTACTAGTTAAAGTCTAGATTCAATCAGATAACACATCTTATGTTCTGTTCTTTGCCAGTACTTTGAAGAAAGCATGCTAGCAATTGCTCCTCTAAAAGCTTCCAATCTTTCTCATCAAGCAATTCAAGATCAGTATTTTGCTGTCAAAAGCATCCTCTCAAAAAACTCTTACCACCACCACCCCAAATTCTGCACTTTAAATAGCTGCAACACAGAAACCAAGAAATGATAAAGGCTTGTGCAATTTTCCAGTGTTTGCTGAATCCTGAAGTAGTCAACAGTGGCTCAGGCATTTAGAAAGCTTCCAGAGGTTAGTGAAGTCAGTTCCTTCCTCCCCCAGCTACATGAGGACAGAATTCTTCATGTATAGAACAACAAACTTTGAAGGAGGGGAAAAAAGGTATTTGTCCATATACCAACAATCCCTATAGGGACACATACCATTTAATGCACTTATTACCACTCCAAAAGAATGCATACAGATCTCCACAACAGAGGACAGATCTTTCCAAACAAGCGGGGACACACGCAAGCAGAAAAGGCTCCGGCATACCGGAATGAAGAAAACATGTCAAAATATCCGTCCATTTTCAAGAAAATTGTGGAGTGGGGTGAGGTGAGGGGCATGGAGAGAAGAGAAAGAACCCCATTTTTTTCAGGGTAACAAATCCTGCAAGTCAGAGGGAATACACTACAACAAATCTACTGCTGCGTTTCAGAGCACATCCTCCCAGTGGCCCATGATGATCCCTTACATAGTTTCTTTATTGCACTTCAAATCATTTAAGGTAATATTACATATGCTGAAGTACAATAAACTAAATCACCTATTAAGGACTCAATTGTAGGAACCTCTCCAAGATCGTCCAGCAGCTCATGAATTGGATCATTGTGCTCAGGAGCAATCGCATCTTGATGGTCTAAGAGCAACTAAACGAACATAAAAGAACATTTATATTGTTAACTGTACATCCTTCTCTACACAGTAAAATAACATTACTTTGACCTGGTATCTTTTAAAAAAGATCTTATTTCACTGAACTTGAAAGCAGCAATATCAGCATTCAAAGCTATGCCATTATCACACACTCAAACACTTTAAAAAGAAACTCAGAGAAGCCACAAGCAAATTACTTGATTCTATAGACCAATAAGCTTTTGCACACTATGCTCGAAAGATAACTTTTTGCCTTGTATTTGGTAACTTAGCATTTCAGCCAGAAGCAGCATTTTCAGAGCAACTGTGACCACTTACGTAAGGACCAACTGCATACTTACAGTGTGCGTATTGATGATTTCACCAATAGAAATATAAATAACTGGTTTAGTGAGAGTCACCAAGTCAGAATATTCATCAATATTAAATTTATCCTGCAATTCAGGAACCTCACAGGCAGACTGAAAAAAACGTCTTCAGAAAGAAGGAGGAGAAAAGAAGAATCAGTGTGAGCCTGTGATGTGATGCATTAAGAACATTGACTCCCTCTGACAATCCCAAGTGTATTCTCTCTTTGTTTAAACTATGGCACATTACCGCATACTACAGTTTGTCAGCTCTAGTCTAACACATCAGAAATAACCTAGTAAATTAAATTAAATTAGTGATACTGGCTACATTGATGCTGGCTCATTTTCAGCATTCACAGAACTGGTCTATGGCCCTGGTGAGCTTGTTCACACATCCTCCTGCCTCCAGTGCAGTAACATCCCTTGCTCCCAGCAATCTCTACTTTTCTTCCAAAACACAGAATAGAATCACAGAATCCTAGAATAGTTAGGGTTGGAAAGGACCTTAAGATCATCCAGTTCCAACCCCCCCTGTGATAGGCAGGGACACCTCACACTAAACCATGCCACCCAAGGCTTCATTCAATTCATCAATACTGCCAGGGATGGAGCACTCACAACTTCCTTGGGCAGCCCATTCCAGTGCCTCCCCACCCTAACAGGAAATAATTTCTTCCTTAGATCCAATCTAAACCTCTCCTGTTCCAGTTTGAACCCATTACCCCTTGTCCTGTCACTACAGTCCCTAACGAAGAGTCCCTCCCCAGCATCCCTACAGGCCCCCTTCAGATACTGGAAGGCTGCACTGAGGTCTCCACACAGCCTTCTCTTTCCCAGGCTAAACAGTCCCAACTTTCTCAACCTGTCTTTGTATGGGAGCTGCTCCAGTCCCCTGATCATCCTCGTGGCCTCCTCTGGACTTGTTCAACAGTTCCATGTCCTTTTTATGTTGAGGACACCAGAACTGCACACAAAACTCCAGATGAGGTCTCACAAGAGCAGAGTAGAGGGGCAGGATCACCTCCCTTGACCTGCTGGTCATGCTCCTTTTGATGCAGCCCAGGATACGGTTGCTTTCTGAGCTGCAAGCACACACTGAAGTCAGTTCATGTTCTCATCGACCACCACCCCCAAGTCCTTCTCTGCTGACAATTCTTGAACAAAAGCTTACTTCAACTATACGAACATCTAAATGCCCAACTGCTTCATTCCTCAGCCACACTGGGTTTTCATGAGAAGCCAGGATTTATATGGGACAGAACAGTCTGTGTCCAATCTAGCTGCCCACATTTAAGTATCACAATAAACGTGCAAAACCTACCTTTATTCTGGAAACTCTCAAGTCAAAACACTTGACTTCTCAATCTCACTAACATACAATGTATCATTCATAAATTCCAGGCACATTTTATCTATCTGCCTTTGTCACTGATGCTTATGCCACTTTGGAGTACAATCTCTTAAATTTGTAATATTTAAAATGTATGATAATCCCTTTTTACTTGCAATGTTTCCCTCTGCCAAACTTCTCAACTTAATTAGCTAAGGTCTTCTACCTGAATTTTTGATATGACTGCAACAGGTATTCATTAATAATGCTGAGGTGTGCATTATCTCCCATGAACATCTTATTGGACGCAGCATGCTGCAACATCTTTGCAATGGAACCGAGGTTTCTGCGCTGATCGGTAGTCAGCTGACCTCCAGCTGAAAGATCAATGATGTCAAATGCATCTGGTGCGACAATGGCTGGATTCATGTAGCGGTAATAGAGTAAGTTGCCAACAATCTGGGAGAAGTTGAGTAGAGAAGAAACACATTAAAGAACAATGGCATAGGACTCAATTGAATTTTACTTGAACTACTCTGATAAATTGTTTCCTTGGAAGCCAGAGACCCTTCCAGGGTAAAGGTTCTGCTGTGTTGCTGTGTACAAGCACACACTATCCCAAAGAATCTAGTGTCTAAATAAATAAACAAATAGCATTTTAAAAACTAAAATCATTAACACTCAAAAGGATGGTCAAATGGCCAACACCAAAAGGGAAGACTGAGCACTACTAGTCACAGGACAACACAGCAGCAGATGCTCCTGTGTATAAATCCTACGCGTAAAGATTTAAAACTTCAACTTATTAAAAAAAAATGTATGGACACAAGACATTACAAGCCTACCAATGGACTGCTCATATGAGCATGAAACTATGAGGGGAATTAACCATAACTGAGTTATTCTAACAGAGAGCTGAGCAATCATGGGATAGAAGAACCAGAACAATAGTTGGTTCAAGAACAAGAGCCGATTCTTAGAGAAGCGCACAGAATTGCTGCCAACTCTGACAAAGCAAAAATGCTGAGGAAGCATGGCACACCATGGAGCTGAACTAAGGAAACTACTTTCCATTCCTTCTCCAAAGTCGTCTTCTCTTTCAGAACAATTCTTTGATAAACCAGGAACATTTTCAGGCACAGACTCCCAGTTAGTAACTCAGAAACCATATAATCCAGAGGTAAGAAAATCAGAAGAACAGAAGACGAACAGAATCTGATGCTTCAAAATCCAATTTACCTAGCCAAATGTGAGCAGCAATAAACTTCAAAGAACCAAAACTAAAGATGTCACATTATCCATGTGCTCACAAATATACTTCTGACCTCTACTTGACATTTTACCAACATTCCAGCGATGAAAAGGAATTAACCCAACACGCTGATGTAAAGCGACAGCTCTCACATCACATGCTCTAGTATTTTCTGGTGGTTCACAGAAATTTGCAGAGGGCCTGGTCACTGAATCTCTACTTTGTCTGCTTGCCACGTGACTTAAATGCACAGAAGAGATCAGGATCTGAACAAACAGTTGAAAAGAGAGCGAGAAAATCTAGCCATTGCTGAGCACCCCCAGAAGTTATTCACTGCTTTCACTGAGGTAATGTTCTGTTTCATGCAAGCCCCTGCTCTACTCTCACAGGTTATGTTATGGCACAACAGTCAAAGCTGTTTACTAACAGTAATAAAAAAACATCTGTGCAAGAAACGTCAAAACTTTCAAAGGTTGAGGGGAGAACAGCTGTAAATGGGTACCCCCATGGGCAGCTTTGACTGCAAAAAACAGAAAAGAAAAAAAGATCAAAATCTAAAGCATTCATTGCATACAACTGCAGCTTTGACTTCCAGGTGGACAGTTACACACTGTTTCCACAAGGATTAGCAAAAACCGCAGCTTTCCACCTAAATTTACAGATGGAAGAAATTAATTCACCTGCATAGAAAGAATCGATGTCTCAGAATGGGAAAGCACAGAACTAGAAGAGAGAAGAAAACAGCATTCAGATTGGTAATTATTTTGCAATGAAGCTGAGGCAGAAAAGTTTAAAGAGACAGTGCCAAGTATTCTGAAATCCAAAATTTCATTAACAAACAAAGCATTCATTAATATAAAGGCCTTCACAACTACCAAAAGCCAAAAAAACAAAGAAATTTCAATGAAAACCCCAAAATTATACTCATCTGAGAGTGCCTACTATTGGGATCATACAACAGTTAGAGATCCTTTTAGGTCTACAAACCTAATGGAATGCACAATACAAAACTGACCAGACATCATGGGAAATACCTCTCTACATGTTGCTGTCAAAATATCCTAGAGTATTACAGACAAGGGAATTTGGAATATCAGAATTTTGCATACAGCCTTTTTAACTTGACACTGTCTCTTTAAGAAATGAACAGCTGGCTGTGACCATACCAGCAAAACCAAGGTAAACTTTCTAGAAGCAAGAGTACCCCAAGTCTAGAAACCTGAAGGACCAAATGCCCAAGATACTAAAAGCAAAGAAACAACAGCAGGATACCTCCTCCTAACAATGTATTGTATGTCTCAGATGACATATATGAAGCTAAAAATCAAAAGCCCAAAGTGAAACATTTTCTAGCTGCAGATAAACTTTATATAAGTTTACATGCAGTCCTCTCCAAACATACGCCTAATACGCTCACCACAGCCAATCTGGCTGACAATTACACACATAGGTGTTCAGAGCCTCACCTTCAGAAGCTCATCCTCGCCAGCATCAGGAAACTTCTCATGCAGGGAGTCTTTTAGTACCTTGGCAATGAAACGCATTCCATAACTGTGAGAGAAAAGGGCAAAGACAAGGTCAAATATGACTGCTAAAAGCATGAACCCACCACCAACTTGTCAGAGATAATACTGTGGTACATGAGACTCACGGGATTTTGTCCACTGAAGTAACAATGGCAGATAGGAACTTGTCTGTCACTGTCCTCATGTTTCTGATTGAGACATCCAGGCGCTTCCTCACCTCTTCATGATTTAGAGCTTGTTCAGGTGTAACATCGTATGGCAGTTTGCTATTTGAAAAAGTTAAACATGTGAAGGCAAGCACTCCTCACTCTAGCACACTTCAAGAATTTCTAGCTCAACGTGGAAACAAGCTTATTCACTTGGATGCCAAGAGCTGTGCATTGCCTCCACTCAACCTTTTAGTCTACTGGAAGAGCCGAAGACTTCTTGCTTTTACTTCTACTCTCCCTTGCAAAGGTCACTGAGAGAAGAGGCCCAGCTAACTCAAAACTGTACTTTTTACAGCATGCACACATGCACAAGAGCCAAAGTTGTGCTTCAGGCTGCAGCTGTACTTCAGGCTGCAAATAAACTAGTGAAAAAGCAAGCTACACATTTGAACAATAAGATAATAAAAGCTTGGATACAAGTAGTATATATATATATATAAATATCCATATACATGGATATTTACAGTATCCATGAAAATCAATTTAAAATGCTATTGGCAGGAAGCAGTGCCAAATGAGCAGTTATGTATTCATCAGCTAAAATTACTGCATAGTGCTCCAGTGAAGATAGACAAATTAAGCAAGTAACTCATAAAAGCATGTCTTAAATCTCATATAAAGACAAAGGCCTGAACACATATATTCACCTGCATTTTTAACATATTCAGAATTCCGAATGAGGTGTATAGCAAGACACGACTGCAAATTGCCTTGAATAGGGAAACCCATTTTGGTTGGCTGGTTGATCTGGTTTTGTTTGGGGTTTTTTTAAGTATGCTTAAAATGACCACCACAACAGAACACAATAGAAAGCTCAAGGTCTCAAAAACTGTATGTGCTGGAAGAAAAAGAAACCAGAAAGATACAAGACCATCTGGCACAATCCAGTTGTCAGCAGTGGCTGATACTAACTTGAAAGATGTTAGAATTAGAAGAACTGCATTGTCATGCTTCTCCCTCCAGCAGAAGTTTTGTTGGCTTGCAAATAGTATCTAAGTTTGCAGAGGATATATGTGACATGAACAGAGACTGACAAGGAACCAGTTCCCAAATACCTTTTCTCTACCATGATTTCTTTTAGGTTAGAAGGCATCTGACAGATAACTATCAAGTCAACACAAACACCAGAGAGCATTTCTTTCCATCTCGTAATGAGATCACTCTTTCAATACCCTCAGCACCATCTCCAGAACATGATCTTTAGAACTCTAGGATGAAAGCCATTTTGAGGAGATGGAAAAGCCAGTATCAATTGGGACAGATACAAGCAGTGAAGCCAAGGATGATTTGAAATTATTAACCAAGTAGTGCAAAGCAGCCAAGCACTGTTTAGAAAAACACAGTAGTAACAGTTCTTATACCTGGCCTCGCCAGTTTGAGACTCCATTTGGTTAACCCAAGACTTGTAAATATCCACTGGATCGGTTTTGATATTGAGTGATTTGTCATCGATGATTTCCTTCACAACTGGTGCCAGGATCTGCCTCAGGGCATTCTGACCACGGGCACCACGGTTAAAGCTTACCACCATTTTAATAACTGTAGGATTCCCAGTCACAATTTCATGTATTTGGTCTACTTTTGATCTGAAGAAGAAAGAGTCTGTATGAAGTATGAGTTATGCATAATCCTGTCAGCTTTAGATACATTCTTAGGCATATATCAAACTGTTAAAGAGCATCAACCTCACAAAACAGATGATGGATCTGTACTAAAAATCTCAATACAGCAATGAATTACAACACTGTATAAGAACAATACTAGAACACTTCTCAAGACAGATAAGGCAAGAAACTTATGACCTCTGTTTGGGAATTCTAGTGTCATCTGCCAGTAGTCATTACGATAACAGCTCCTGCAAATGAAACTGTGCACTCTTAATTCAATGCACTGCTCAAAAATACAAAGGAAACAGCATGATCTATTTAGAGAAGAGAAAAAAATCCAGTAGGTTTCTTCCAGTATTTAAAAAAAAAAAAACAAAACAAAAGAAAGCAACCAACAACAAAAGCCACTCCCAGTATACCACTATGTGGAATACAGCAGCAGTGAACAAAGTGCTGTGGTATGGAATACCTCTTTGGCTAGCTTGGGTCAGGTGTCTTGTCCCTGCTTCCCCCTGGCCTCTCCTCCTCCCTGGCAGAGCATGAGACTCAGAAAGTCCTTCATCAGAATAAACACTACTTAGCGACAACTAAAACCACTGGTACTATCAACTGTGTTCCCAGGGAGAGTCTAAACATAAAAACTACATCAGCTACTAAGGAAGAGAAAAATTGACTGCTACTGCTAAACCCAGGACAATTTTCCTGGACCAGTATTCCAAGAATAAATTTAAAGGGAAAAAAGTATTCTAGGAAAAAAAAAAAAAATCATTTTTAAGTTATGTGTTTCAGGGCATATACCATCTTCACGCTTAAAAAGCATTCCAAAGTATGCTTAAAGACTAGTTCCACAAAAAATTTATTGCACATTCTTCTTCGCAGCAAGCTGTGCAGCTCTGCATCATAAGGAACACTGAACTCCTAAGAGCCAACCTATCAAATGAAACATGCCCAAGGATAGCCAGAGTACTAACACTGACAGTAGACAGAACAATACCATACAATAAAGCTTCTCAGTTTCAGCCTCCTCATCAGCTTTCAGAAATCCAGAAAGCTTAGTGTTAACTTTCTCCCTGTCTTGTAAAGGCTAAGTCTGCAGTTTGCTGGAGGTATGCATAAAAGGACATTGGGGAATTTAGATCAGACTGGGTTTTAGGATGATTTTGCATCGAAGTCGATGCTGTATTGAGCAGTGAAATCTTAACTCAAGTAAAAAGCCCTCATCCTCAATGGACAAACTAGACTCTTCTTTTACAGACTATGTTAAGAACAGATATGAAATGGGAACAGGACAATGAAGGGACAAGTTAGCATTATCTTCATATCAGCATGATAGATAATGCGAGAACTGCCTTAATTTGAGAAACTGCCAAAACTGATTCAACAGCAAGAATGTGCTGTATGCTACCACGTACTTGATCTCTTCCTGCAATGCTGTTTGGAAAAGCCGCAACAACAGGTATTCTTCTCTTTGATTGGATGCATAGTTATACAGTGTGAAGATGACAGAATCCATGAACTTTGTGGATTTATTTTGAGGCATCTGAAAAATCAGCTTGGCCAAGTAGGTTGGGTTAGTCTACAACAACAAGAAAAATTGCTTAGTGTGCATGTCCACACAGGCCAGTGTCACTGAGAACTACAGTAGCTCAGCACTATAGTATGTAAGCAAAGACTGTGCCAAGACATATAAGCCACCATGACAAGAGGTTACCAAGCAGCATTAGGAGCTGCTTACCTGAAGTAAGTAGAACAGATGCTGATAAGCTTCCAGCTTTTCTCGCTTCTCTTTGCTTAAAGCTTTCAAACCTCCCCTTTGTTTATTCAGCATCATCATGTCAGAGAGCTGTTCCTTGTTCTTCTTGGTAAGTTTTTTACTATGAGAAACAACATCCTGGAAAGAAAGAACAGGGACAGATTCCCCCCTGAAGTATCTTTTAACAGGCAACACTGGAAAATAGTTGTATCTCAGAACACACTTGTCTTTGACATGGAGAGGCATGGTCAAGCAATGGGTGACGCTATTAAATTAAAGTATTATTTACTATAGCAGCATTTTCTCTGATGACTCTAGGTACATGTTCTGCTTTGTCCCTAACTTCTTGGATTTATCTGAAACCCTTGAAGGGTTTTTATTGTTGCCAAGAGTGACCATCAGAGCTGGTAGCATTCAGAAGATGCTTGAAAATGTTTTCCCTTTTAAACTTGGCTTAAAACCTAAAAATCCCATTTCATACTCAGCTAGCTTGCTACCTCTACATACTCCAACAACAATGGCACTTTTCACCTACATCACCAACCCAAAAGCTGCCTCTTTCCAAGATTAATTTCACTATACAAGTTGAGATTTTACACTGAGAGGAGCCTAGTGCCATGCCACCCAGGACAAAAAAGAAAAGCTGACCAGAACTTCAGCTTGAAGAAAAGGCAATGCTGTATCAGCAATAGTTTGGGGTTTTTTGTGAAATTCACCACATCAGCCAAGTAATAGAGGGGGCTTCCTTTAAACAATAAACACCAAGTGGCATGATCGCATCCCCTGCCTTCAAAATCACCCCCCTCACTGTAAGCTTGCACCATGTCACCTAATGAACTTCAAAAAAGCAATGAAACAGTTCTCAAAAGCATGCAGACACACAATCTGTTGTATTCATTAGGTCAAGACAGTCTGGTATGTGTTTGCCTTTTTTAGCTTCAGGTCTTGTTTCCTCTCCTCCTACGGTCTTCCTCCTAGGGATACATACTAAACTAGCAGAATGAACATACTGGGAGTAAAATCTTCAAGTCTGGGGCAATGTTTTCCACTGGGCCTGAGAAACTACATTCAAGGCTAGGAGCTCTCCATGCTGTATTTACCACTGGGCTCAGTTCAATCTGTAGACAGCCTCCCATCAGCACACATCCTACCTGCAGTGTAATTTTGTTTTTCACTAGCAGCCCAATTTTGATGTCCATGAGATTGAGGTCATTTTCCTGTTGCTGATTGGATCGGATCAAGGTTACCACTTCCTCACGCAGTTTCATTAGCTCAAGCTCCTCCTGAAAATCTTGGTCACTCTGATCAAGCAAGTGGACAAATTTCCGAACCACAGCCATAGGTGGGTTTTCAGCATTAACTAAAAATAGACAAGAAAACATCAGGAGGCAAGAAACAGGAGTAAATATATATTTAAACAGCACATTAAGGAGCAAATAAGCACCACCATGTCTAAATAGATTCTGACATTTTGAATTTGAGTAAAACACAAGAGAAGCAAACAGTAAAGAATGAAGTCAGTTTATCAGGCTATTGTCCATACAGCCAAAGTTAACTCCAAAACTATGGTTCTATTTTTAGCAGCAAAAGCAGCAGCTGGAATCAAGTTTTCCACCACCCTCCAGAACCACCTGCACTCCACACTGCCCTATCAACCTCATCCCAATCACTCTTCGAAGCCGTCTTGATACTACAGATCACACTAGCAACATCCCTTGCATATAGATTTGAGGCGTGTAAGTTTTATCCTCTAGGCAATACTCACTGAGGGTTTTGTAGTCTTCTCGCGCTTTGTTTGCTCGGATAAAGGCTTGAATTTTTATAACATCATTTATCTAGGATTAAAAAGAAAAGAAAAAGCACTTGACTTCATTCTGGAAATCGTGCAAGTGTTAAATGAATTCAGTACCTGATAAGAGAGCCTCTTACATGGTTTCTGAAATACTGCAGACGATCTCTGTAACGTTTTCTGGCTTGATACATCCTGGTCATTGATTGAATCTGTAGAAGGGTAACCAAGATACTCAGATAAAACTCTCTCCTACAGAAGTTCACTTCCCAAAAGGTTTACCAAAAAGGTCAACAGGGAGGTTTCATTACCTTCACTACTTGGTCCGTCTGCGACTGCAAGTAATCCAAACGGATCTGATATGCCCTCCTCTGCTTGTAGCCACGCCACTGGGACTGAAAACACAAAAATCAGTGCACTGACTTTAGTTTTGTACAAGACAAGTAATTACAAATCTGAGCTTCTTTTTGCCCCTCAGCTTCTGACTGTTGTACATGAGGATAATGAGTCTGATGGTGCTGATGGTGAAAAGAGCGATATATCATTATAAGCCTTGAGAACAGACTCACTGCTACCAATACTTGCAAAAGAAGTTAGGCAAGGGGTTGGGCTACACTTAATGAACCAGAAGTGGTTTTGGGGGTTTTGTTGTGGTTTCGTTGTTTTTTTCCCCCCAAATATATATGCAGAGCAAATGCTACTGAGGCAGAAACAAACACATATATACTACTCAAATGATAAAGGGGTAATAGAGTGCAAAGCATGGATTTCATGTGCACACATTTCATTTACAACACCAGAGAAAGATTTTTTAATTGTCCTCCTGTAAATGCACCCAACCTCATGCTGAATTTTCCCACCATTTCTTTTAGGTACTCAATCTTCCAAATCCCTGGACAAATTTGAAGAGAAGAATAATCTTACTCAGGAATACAGAAAACCGTGTTGTTTCTCTTTAATTCATGAGGAATCACAGCAGTAATTTATCACACAGTATTATCACACAAAGACATTCAACACACTTCTTATTGCCTTATTCCCAAAACACAGAATCTGATAATAAAATAAGAAGTAAATCTTCCTCAAGTACATTTTTTTTTCCTCTCTAATTCTGGCTCAGAAGACTGATCAAGTGTTACACTGAAAAGTAAATAATATACAAAAACTCCCTGGTAGGAGGAAATGCCTTTAGATAATTTGCAAATGGAGGCAAAGACAATCGTGTGCTTTAACTGTTTGAACTGAACAAAAACTGTCAGTAAGCTTGCGTGTAGGAAACACCTGCAGAGAGCAAGCTTCAAACATAATTAAAGGATATCACTACCTGAATGCAAGTGATTGCTGGGACCTGCTTCTTCAAAAAATTCATTCTTGAGTTGAATTCCTGGCGAACAAGGTATCCTCGGCAGCAAGCCTGAAGTTTTGTTATCAGGTTCTCATTGGCCAGCCACAACTGCTCTCGGTTATATGCTGCAGTGACTCCAGATATGGTGCTCTGGATTAATGTTATAGAATCATAAAATAGTTAGGGTTTGAAAAGACCTTAAGATCATCTAGTTCCAACTCCCCTCCTATGGGTAGGGACACCTCACACTAAACCATGTCACCCAACAGAGATACAAGCAACAAGGTGTTACATCAGCTTTCCCTATTGTGCTTAAGAGAAACTTCAAGGCTGCCTTTCAATAAGCAGCACCACCATGGTCCTGTACCCTTTTACCAGCAGGAGAAATTTTTCTGAAATGGGAGAAGGAGTTTTAAGACACACAGTTTGGTAACGCTCCGTGAAATAAATGAATTACTAGGTTTGTTAACACGACTATGGTGTTGAAGCATTCTCTCTTAGAAGTGCATTAAGGATGGGAATTGTAGAGACATGAACTTCTCAGATAAACAGCATATGTTATCAACCCTACCTGTATCTCCTCGCGTGACAGCTGTGTGTCATTTTGCACAAATTCTGCTGGTTCATCCCATCCTCCCTCTTTGGTCCGCAGGTTATGATAATAGTGATAGCCTCCTCTCACCCAGTGTTTCACCCATTCACTGCCATTGCCCCCTAAGAGCAGGAACTGCAGTTTAAGTCTCAAAACCGGACACGTCTTATCTTTCTTGCATACAAACATTATAGCTAGGAAATCCACACATACAAATGCTCCTTCCTCCATGCAAGAGAAGGAAGGTTTCAGAGTCCCTAATGACTTCCCTCATATAAGAGCTACACAAACAAAATTCTACAAGTGGAGAATGTTCTACTATTCACCTTTTTTTGACTTTTAACCTTAGTTCACAAAGCATCTACAATTGCCAGCTGTAACACAAGACTTCTTCCCAAGGCTTTTTTACCCCTGGTTCTGATTCCACATGCAATGATCTTGAAATTATTTCACTAACAGCTACTTGTGGTTTACCTGCTACTATTTTTCTTCTCTTGACTTCTGACAGCTCTCGCTGATACGTCTCAGCACATTCTGGAGTGACTCCATATAGCCCAACATCCAGGGAACGCAAGGCACTGAGAGTCTGGCTAACATCACCCTGGCCAACTGCTTCATTAATGGCTAGAATTCCTAAGGAGACTTTGATAACACAAAGAAGCAGGTTAACCTGGCATTCTGAGGCTCAATGATGCATAGCAACACAGAATGACAATACTCAGTGAAGCATCATGAACACATACTTACAGTTGATGCATGTGTATATACAGAAATATTTTAAGTGTATATAAATACAATCGGGCAACTTGCAGTAGTACAGAGAAAGGCCTCTTCAGTAAGAAGCATCCAACCATATGCAGCTGATAGCATGTAACCTGAGTCCTGGTACAGTGCTGATTAACCACCACTATTTCTCAGCAACATACAGTGCTTTAGCTCTACTCTCACAACTGATTTAGTTAAGGCAGAACAAGTCACAACTCAAAAGGGGCCTTTTCAACAAGTAGTACTATCCAAAAATATATGGAGCAGTTTATAAGCAAGTCAAAACCCTGATCAAGAGTAGACGGGGCAGAGGAGCAGAAAAATCATGATGTATCACTGCAGTGCTACTTCAGAATGACAAGTCAAATACAGACATTCCCAAGAGCACAGGAATTGCATTGATGCAATGAGCACAAAATACAGTCATTTTCAGCACTAGGTAAGGCTGCAAAAAAAAAAAAAAATCTGTTCATAGGAAGGTAGGTAGGTAAGGGTGTTCGAAGACCTCACTCAGGCTTAAGGGCACATTCTTTAGTCCTGCTTTTGATCAAAACTCCCTGGCATGACATTCAAGCTGCTGCCTTGTCAAACTGCTTGGTGGATGGGAAAATGGTGAAAAAATTGCAGTGGTGATGCCGGGTACAGTAAAACAAGCAGGTAAAGCTCTGCCTGACACCCCTGCCATTATTTTTTTAAGGCAGCTGACAGAGGAATTCACTGACCAAATCACATCATTAAAAATAACTGGACCAGGCCACGGAGTTGCACAACCCCACTGTCTTTCCTTACAAAGCTTTTTGTGAGCCTGTTGATTTTTCTTGTTTCTCAAACATCGACAAATAAAGAGTACAAATGGACAAGGCACAAATATAAAAACAAGCTTATTTCTGCACCAGCAGAGCAAGGACTTGAGGAATCAGCTCTGCCAGAAACTCTACATACTAAGAACTCATGGTGGAGGGCATTTAGTCCAATCCCATCTTCAAAGCTGGCTAACCTGAGGACCTTGTCTGACCATGTTTGGAAAATCTCAAAGACAGATTCCACATTGTCTTTATACAACCCGCTTCAGGAGGTACCAGAGAGATTCCAGACTCAGCTTAAACTTTTCAGTTTCCAGTACAACTGCATACTCAAAACAAAAATCAGAAGGGACTGACTGTTACCTTTAGATAACTTTAAGCATCAGTCTAACATCAAATTATAAGTTTTGGAAGTGGAAAATAAAACATTTCATCAGCACACCAGGAATGAAAAAAAAAAAAAAAAC
>NDXB01003298.1:15372-26505 GCA_002631895.1 Agapornis roseicollis | reverse complement strand
GGTTTTTTATTTTTTTTTTTTTTTTTTTTTTTTTTTTTTGCTTTAGCCATATTTTGAATTAGAATACAAGAGCTATGCAGGCATATTCTTCTACTGTCAGAAAGTCAATTATCAGTCACTTCAGCTTTCACAGATACCAGGTTTAATAACCAGACATCATACACAGTGCTAAAAACAGAAATAAAAGCTTCCAGTTTCCTGATGTACCTAACTCTAAGCAAAGTAATTACCCTCTTAAAAGATCAGACCTATCCATTTCAACTATAATTTCACAGCAGGGTCTCAGTATCTAGAATTTAGAATTTGAATGGCACCAAACTGATGATTAAATGTTCTTCGAAAAGAGAAAAATCTGTATCAAATGCCTTAAACAAAAACATTTGAATACGTAACTGTTGAACAGACAGCATTTCAAAAGAAACTTTTTTTGTCCATCTCTGTTGATTTATCATCGAATCAAAGTAACTGCAAAAGGCTATTTCTTTGATGCAATAATTGCACTACTGATCTTCAAAGAAGCTTTAATTTGAAAGCAGTGTTAACTACCTTAATTTCAGTTACAACCAGGAGTTAAAGGACTGAGAGCAAGACCTAGAAATACTCATCCTCTGTGGAAATGCATCTGACACAACATTACATATGAGAGTTGTCAACACACAGACTTATTGTGCATCTGCAAGTCAGATTACCCACAGATAAGAGTAGGGGTGTATCCTGGATTGAGACTGTGGAACTCCCACTAAATACTGGAAAGGTAAAAAGGCCAAAGCCCATTCAAAAGGATTAAAAAGGAGAGAAGGAAAACCTGCAGAGGGCAGAGACTGCAGCCAAAGAGAAAACAAGACTTCAAGAAAAGTAACTTCTACTGAAGTAATTTGGAAGGAGGATACAGTACTCCAAGACTGGGCTACAGTTATCTCAAGAGATTTTGGTAATACTGGTTTTTGTTAAATTTGAGGGTTTGAAGCAAAATTAGAAAATATTCTAGGCATGGCAGACAACACATTTTGTTATGCAAAGAGGGTTGAAATCTGCATTGGAAGAATTAATAAACTGTTTGAAGATACTGCACAAATATTCCTGGACTGCCTGATCTCTCCATAAATGGTCCTGCTATGAGGCCTTCTTGCTCACAGCTAAGAACTTCCTAGACATCTAATATATGACACAATTACAGGTCAATCAATATCCTTTTGAACTGACACACACCTGATTTTAGCACTCCTTGTGAGCCAGGCTCAGTCTAGCATGAACTAGCAGAAAAACTTACTTTCATGTTCTTCATGCACAACTATGTTCACACGATCAATACATGACTGGATATCATTCCACGTGATAAATTCATTTCCCTCTGCACGTGTTTGAGCTTTCAGCTTCATCAAATCGTCGACGTATCTGTTGAAGAACAACAACCAAACCCAACAAACATCACACTGCAACAAGCTGGCCAGGGAACACACAATGGAGCATGAGAATTGTACACAAAGTGGAAGAGGTAACACGGAGATTGAAAGCGAAACAAGTAGAAGAAGGGGGAAGAAGAGAAAGAAGAAAGGGTGTGTGCAGGATGGTCAATCCAAATGTGAAATAGGTCCAAATAGGCAAATTGACAAAAGCACTAGAACACCAAATGAGGATCCTGTGGGGTAAGCTAGTGTACTATTAGTGACAACCTAATGGTACCACAATACGGTTTTAGGGTGAAATCCATGAGAACGTGTTTAAAGACAGGACAGAAATCAGACCAGTAAGAAACAGTAACTGCAGAAACAAGATGCAAGAGATAATGGGGATTAAATCAATACTGTAATAAATAACACAGAAAGAACATAAAGCTTAAAAGGAAAAGAAAAAAAAGGAGAAGTCACAGAATAAGCAACATCATGGACAGACATGATTCTTTGAAATATCCACCTCTGAAAGTTCTCATCCTCAATGTTTGTAAGTCCTGTGACAGGACTGCTCAGTTGTTTCCACACTGTATTCACATCCCCTGAGTCCAAAGCCCTATTAATCAGGGCCACAGAAGACAGCATCTCTACAGCAACAGATAATTCTGCGTGGGTGAGGTTACCCTGCATACAAAGAGGACAAGAAATAAATTCCACCTGCTTTTTACTGCACATGCTTTTTTTGCTGCATATGGACACATAATAGTTGTCAGAATAGACAAAGCAAAGGGACAACCTTTATGACACAGACGTAGAAAGACAAGTTACGTGAACAAAGCTAGAACAATAAGGAAGAGATTAAAGCAGAAACTTACAAGGCCAAGTAGTTCAAGATTTAGGTATTAAGATTCATATCAGAACAGACTGAACACCAAAGCAGCTCTGTGAAGACTCAAGACAAGTTTGTTCCAGAAAACACATTTTACAAGACAGACAAGTAGATGCAACGATTCCTATCAGCTTCCAGAAGCAAGAGAGAAAGTGGTACTTACCTGAGGGCTCTGTTGCTGCAAGGTGGCCAGCTCCTTTTGGTAAAGATCTGCAGCAAATGTATAAACCTCTGGTAACTGGGCATCTGGATTCATCATTTCTGCCACAGTCTTCTCTGCATCACCCATTCGAATTGCAGAATTAATTCTGGCTACCACTGCCAGCCCTAGAAATTCAAAGAGGTAACAAAAAGAATGAGGAAGACCAACAGTTGAGTCCCCAGCACTTTTATTCTACTCAATAATCAGATACCTAACAAGAAAAGAATTAATTTGCTTAGCTGCAGGAAATGAGTGAAGCTTTCTGATCCATACTTCCCCAGTAAGTCTTCCATTACTGCAAATAACTGAAATACATAATGCCTTCTTTAAGATAACACTCATGTTTGATACCAGCTCATCTTTTTGCCTGGTAATCAAAGGACTGTTTCACCATTTCAGTCTTCTGACAGTAAGAAGCCTCATAGCTGCAAATTATTGGATGGATGGATCAATGAATAGTACCAACTTTCTCTTCCTATCTACGTCTATCCTGTGTCTATCCTTCTCAAGGCAGTAACAGGCACTCTTTAGAGGGTACGCAGTGCCTAACTTTAAAATAGCGCAAGTAGGTAGTAAACAAATGCTGAGTTTCCATGCTCAAAAGGTAAGGAACAAAGGTAGCCTCCTAGTTATTAGGCATTCACTATTTTCCTCTTGTATTCTAAACCCCCTCTCCTCAGATCCCTAGCAGTCTCCTTTCTAACTATTACAAATGGAACTAATTGCTCCTGCACAGCCAAAACTGAATATTCTTCTCCAGGAAAGAGCTCTGCATGCTGTCAGAAGTATTTATCAAAAGATATCCAGCCATCATTATCTGCATTTTGTTTGCTACCTGATATTTAGAAACAGTTAAACGTTCTGTAGCTCAAACCAAGGAAGACTTACGTCAATGGTCAGCTTTCATACCCTGTGGAACATTCCAGATGTTCTTCACAGATACAAGCACAAAAAACTCATACAAGCATTCTAGAAAAAGAGATTATTTAAAGTGGATGCAAAAGTTCCACATTTCTTGATATTACAAATTCTGTACTGTTATCTCCAGCTGTAATGTAAGAGCTGGATAAAAGTCACTACAAATAATCAGGGCAACCATCTCTCTCTAGTGTTCTTAGCAGCTAAGTGCTTAAAGAACATTCATAACTGTTTGAGACAGACCTCACATATGCCCACACAGACTCACATACTGTGCTGTCTCATCCTTTTAATCACATTCATGGTCACTTTGCTGCAAGAATTTCTGCTTATACTTACTTTGCTGATACTGTTGTGCTGCCCTGTTAGCAGCATCCACTCCCAACTGCAACTCTTCTTTCTGCATAAGACCTGTAAGGCCAGCCTGAGAAAAACAAAACAGAAAGTGGAAGTGTGTAATACTCTCAGCTTATTCACCTCAATTGGCTCAAGAAAAAAAAACCCTCAGTTTATCCTTAAAACACTCTAATACACATAGCTTCTGGAAATTGCCACATCAGTAAGATGGAAACTACTCACCAGATTCTCAGTTCATATGCTGAAATACCACATGTACAACCTGATCCCCTTTACTGCTTTAGAAGTGCAGTTCCATGAACACAGTGAATAACCGCAAGACCCAGCATCCAAAATTATAAAATATTTAGGACAAAGGGAAAAATTTCACAGGAAAAGACTCCCTGTACATGATCTGCATACCTCCCGTTTCTGTTGTCTATCACTCAAAAACTGCTTGAAATACCAGTCACAATTTTCTCGTAGCAATCCTCGGAGCCCAAGGGCTGGTGTCGCCAAAGCTTCATACAGTGCCAATGCATCTCCTTGTTCCAAAGCTAGGTCAATCTTTGATATTGCCGCATGTGCTAGCAAGAGTAAAGTAGAGCTTTCAGAGAAACAGTAAATGAGGAAGTCCCATGTTTTATATAACTTACTGCTCAGAAAGAAATACTCTTTAGATCTGAAACATAGCAAGTTATTTTTGCAATCCAAATAGAAGACTTCCAAAGTCAATTGCAAAATAGTACTTGAAGAAGAGGCTTAAAGTTGGAAATAGCATGCATTACTCAAGATAACAAACAGGGGACCAGTGTCACGGACAGTCAATAAACTAAAAGGAAGGGCAACAGAAGTCGGAACTAACTCACCCTTTAACTACATACTCAGCAAAAAAGAAAGAGAAAAAAAAAAAGACAAAAACCACCACCCAAACCCCAACAAAACCAAGGGAGCTGCCTTGCACCTTTGTCAGCATTACAGAAAGCGAGGACAAGCACAGGTATCGACTTTAAGTGCTCTCTTAATTCATACTATTAATTTAGCATGATACTTACTATTCACTTTATTGATGTTTCCCTGTATCTCAGCTTGAGTCAGGAGTTCTTCATACACATCTCTCTCTCTCTCCGAGTTTTCTGAGGCCATCTGAAGATGAAATGCAAACTAATGAGTGTTTCTACAAGTCTTCTTTGAGCTCACAGATCTTTTCACTGAAAAGGTCAGGGGGGATAGCTGTGTAGCTATACAGAGCTGTGATAGGTCATAGACTACCTCTACACATGCAAAAAGAAGCTCTAGAAGTAAATAAGTATCAAGAATGTATTCTCATACCCTGATACAGACAGTTCAGAAACATCTTATTTCAATGTATTGGCTCTCTACGAACTCACAGTAGAGCTCCAGAACATAGAAAACAGTACACATAGCTAAGCATTTTATGTACAGTGTTCCAAACCAACACTGACTCCTTCAGAGAGTACCAAGCAGATTTGCTCGTCATTTCATTGTTAGGAAAGACATGTAGATTGTATGAAAATACACAGGTATCATTCCCAACACATAAACACTGGCATGAATTCTGTATCTGTATTTATCATATTTCAGAAAACTAAACAGAGTAGCACAGCTAACTCTAGTGTAGAAGGCAGGCAGCAAGGACAAGTCACTGGGAAACGTATTAGAATACCACCAGGAGTAAATCCACCTAATAACACTATACATACAGGACTGTAATACACATCGCATATTACTGTTTACAATGCAATCAAAATTGCAACTCATGCAACTATGGTTTGAAAGAACTGGTCACCCTATTTTTAGCATTCGTCATCTTGTCTTGCTTTGCTTTGTAGAGTGTGTTTTGGTAAGTGGATTCCAGTTGATCATCAAGATTTATTAGCATTGCATTAGGGTTCTTCATTGCCATAAGAGTGTCAGCTGGAACCTGATGGTCGATTGCTTCATTAATGGCAATGACAGCAGCATGTACTGAAAAAGAAGTCAGAGTCTGTCAGTTAGTCCCAAACACAACAGTTCTGTTAAGAATTGAGAAATAACTGGCAAAGGTAGAAGAACTATCTGGAAATTAACCATAAGGCAAAAGCACTATCAGAGTACCTCTCATTCCATCACAGGTTCCTGACAAAAAACGCCAGCCTACTTCCTAGTACAATATTCTAGCTACTTGAATCATTGTGTTCCAGAAAGAAAAAAAAACCAAAACAACAAACCCCCCAAAAAAAAACACACAAGGGAAAGAAAAAAATCCTTCTCCCAGTCTTCCAAAAGGCCTATCAAAAGGACTGTACTGTTTCACAAAGGGGGCATTAAAACCAATGCTTAAAAAAACATGCCTATTTGAATAATCACATAAAACAAAACTCCATTTTTCCTTACATGCTGCTTCATCCACAGAAAGTTCATTTGCAAGAATTCCTCCAATCTTGCTGAAGGCAGGCATCTGAATGCCATACTTCTCCAGTTCAAGCCTCATATTACTGATTTCCTCCTCTGCAACATACATTAAACCAGCGTTAATCAGGCTCAAACACATTAGGAATCAGCACTTCTATACCAACTGCTGTTACAAAAAGAAACGTAGAATAACTACAATAAATGACAATTACTGTTTAAATAATACTTTGGCCATAACTCAGTACCTGAAACAAAATAAATGAAAACTGACAGACATTTTGCACACTTTCCTAAAAGCTACAATTCTCCCAGAAACTCACACAGGAATATTCTGTAGTCTCTCTCACTAGAAAGCAACACATGACTCTCCTGAGGAGCTGGAAACAGACTCCATCATTCTGAGGTGCCTCAGCTGCAGCTGCCAACAGGCCAGAAAAATGCACAGGTAATACTTAGCATTCTTTTCCCCCCCTTCCAGAGACTATGCTGAGAAAAGCGAATGTTGCTAAATACCTTACAACTCAAAAATAGTTCATAGTTTATACTCCTTTTAACTCAGACATATGCCCTCAGGTAGGAGCCTCACTAATGCAAAATACAGAATTTGACACTTTAGCAAAAATGAGGAAGTGAAACCTTGAGGAAGCATATGGACATGAGACTTTATGCTGGAATCTACTGCAGCTGATCAGCTGTCAAACTCTTCTTCAGCTAGCACCTCTACTTTAAACTGTGAAGGGATGTAATAACCATTTACCAAGTTCCAGATTAAAACCTCTCTTAAAGGGATGAAGGCAAGGCTTAAGCAATTTACAATAGTGCCAAAAAAGTTAAAGGGGCAAAGTAATGATTAGCAAACTGATGGCTATTTAAAGACTTTGTTTGAAAGTGCGCTAATCAAACCTTTTCTTTAATTTTCTAGAATTCCTCACAACCACTAATTTTGAATTTAATTTACATTTAGAATATCAACAATAACAATCCTTTAACTGATCTATAACACATCTAGTAGAGGAGGGGATAAAGGTGGCACATGTATCAGCACTTTTACCTGTGAAGTCCACCTTCCCATATAAATCCTGAATCTGGGGGGCGAGACCCAGTTTGAACAGGTACAGGCTAGAAAAGAAAATAAACAAGTAATTAGAACTAGTAATTTTTCATTGTGGTTCCAACAATGATGGATAATTTCAGTAGATATAGATTCAATCAGCCACTCAGGTAATCCAGTGTAAAAGCTCATAATCACCAAGAGGGTGAGCTGACTCCCCTCCTTTCCCCCCAGTGGCACATAACTGGTCCACCAGTCTGACGTCTTCAGAACTACAGAATGGTCAAGGCTAGAAGAGTGCTCTCATTTGTCTTGTTCAAGCTCTCTCCTCAAGCAAGATCATGTAGAACCAGCTTCCCCAGCATGATGTCCACATGTTTTTTGGAACACCCCCATGAGTGAAGACGCCACAACTTCTCTGGGCAACTTGTGCCATTCCTTGTTCATCATCACAGTAAACAAAGCATTTCCTGATGTTCAGAGGGACCCTCCTGCAGGTTCAGTTTGTGACAGCTGCCTCTTGTTTGGTCATAGGGCACCACTGACAAGAGACTAGCTTCATCTTCTTTGCATGCTCCCTTCAGATAGCTGCACACATTGCTCAGATTCCTCCAGAGCCTTCTCTTCTCTAGGCTGAACAGTCCCAACACTCACTCTCACCCCTTCCTCACAGGGGAGATGCTCTAGTCCATTAATCATCTTAGTGACCATTCCTTCAACTCTCTCCAGTATGTCTGTGTGTCTCTCATGCTGGAGAGCCCAGAAGCAGACACAGTTCTGCACTGTGGCCTGACCATGCTGAGCAGGAGGAAAAATATTCACTAGTCTGATCTAGCTCACTAAAATGGTGTTAATGTATTTACTTGGAGCCTGACAAGAAACAGAACTGCTACAAATGAGGGATGAACCCATACAGCTAAGGACAAATGGCACTGGGGAAAGAAAAGCAATTCCTCTCTTTTTGGCCTGTTGTGCCAGATCAGCAAAGACCACAGAAACATACGGTTTATTAAAATATCTCACTATACAGGAACACTAAAAATAAACTATTAATAAAATCAATACCTGTTCCTCCAGTAAATTCAGTTTTAATGCGATTAGAAAATAGCATGTAAGCAATTCCACTTTTTCACATGATCTCAACATGTCAAATCTACATCTCAAATACTTATAAATCTAAGCAGATCCCCCACCACCACCACCCCTCTTCCTCCCAAATCAAAACCAAAACAGAAAGAGGATGCAGGAACATTTTTGATCTATGGATCATCAACCAAACCGCATTCTGGATCTTCTCTTAACTGGAATATACTTTGGCACTAAGCCTGAAAAAAGGACGAATTCTTCTAAAAATATCCTTTTCCATATTTATATCTACATGACAGAATTACTCTTCTTACCTTGATAAGTAAAATTATTTTAAAGATAAAATCTTAGAGCTGCCTTTGCAGAGATACCTGCTATGGAGCATTTTGGCCAAAACAGTTAACAATTGAAAAAAATGAGAGTATCAAATCAGCGTTAATAGATGAAAGACTGTAACTTCTACAGACCTAAATACTGGGACTGTTTGCAACTAGTAATTTAGCTCCCTGAATTAATTTCCTTTTCCTAATATATGGTCTACAAAGAGTGAAGCAAACTTCATGTTCTTGGGAAACCTAGTAATTGTCCATAATTCATATTACTCTGGGGGACAAGGCCTGGGAACAGCCAGGAAATAACAAAGAACATGTAACAAGACTATATGCCCACTAACCCCTGGCATAAAGTAGCTACAGTAACTATCAGAGAGTTGCCAGTGAGGGAGAAACTTTTCCATAACCTAAACAGACAGGAGCACTGGTCTTGACAGGGACAGTGTACTCCACCACAGGTATACTCATCAGTGCTTTATAAACTCATTGTAGATCTAAAGCTGGGATCCAGCTCACTTCTATAAATAAGTTCATCTACAGAATATCTGAAACATACCATTCAGATAAACACAATCTATCGCTCTGGATGTCACACTGGCAACAGATCAGAGAGCAGAACAAGCTACTCTTGAGAACTGAAACTGAGCAAGCAACAGACAAACACCTAAATGTACACAGTCCAGCATGCAATGACCTAGTAACTGCTACAAAAGGAATTTGCTTTTAATAAAAATCTCAACAAGTTCCAAAAGCTGCACCTGCACTCAAACCAGCTAGCCAAGAGGGAACAGGTCACATTCAACAAATGAATCCTCCCGTTTTTCCTCAAGAACTTGATTATCCTACTCAGTCTATGCACGATTTTAAAATTTAGGAGACCTTTCTACAGCAGCTCCTGCTTGATCACTTACTGTGGTCATCATGACACACGTACTGCAACACAAGGCTGTGACCATACTGGCTTTCATTCAGAGATTTGACTAGATAAACTAGTATTTGCCCTTCTCACAAACACTTTTTAGGGGTTCAGGCATCCCCTTTAAGCCCCAGAAAGTTTAGCTCTGCCTCAAATCAGTAGAGAGGGAGGGTGAGAACTGAGATGGGAAGGTAGAAATCAACATACTTGACTGGGTCTTTTTCCTTCAACATCTTATTTGGCCACTGCCCAAGGCAAAATACTGGCTTTGTGGATCTTTGCTCTGAACCAGTAAGATTGTTCTGTTAGAAAATTCAGCCTCATCCAGCCTTCAGTTCAGCTCTCTCCCCTCTTGCCTTTCATAAAGATTACAGAAGCAGTTAGTTTTCTGTCTAGCATGCCTTACCTGAGCGCATGAATACAATAGATACAGCGTGGCATGTTCTTGCGATCATAGATATCCGTAGTTTCTGGGTAGAATATCTAAAGATAAAAGAAAGTTAGCAGCCTGAATTATACCCACTCTATATAGCCAAATCACGTAACTAATAAGCCCAATTCTTCTGCAATATACTAATGAAATAGTCCACAGAATTCTTTGAGTTTCTCAGCCCTGGCCCAACATTCCTCCAATTCTATCACCCAAAACAAGGTTCCCTTTTTCCTGCCCACATTTTATATACATGGATGAGTACACCTTTTCTTTTGGTGCCCACCAAGATACTGGGTCATAAAGTATTAATGAGTTTAGTGAAAAAACAAGAGATTAAAAAGAAAAAAACACCTGGAAGGGAGAAAAGATTTTGTGACAAAGGGAAACTGAGATCAGCACTGAGATGCTCTGCATAAATTTTCAGTTAGCCAGACCCAAAAGCTTTCAGACAGTCTCAAATGCAAAGCTCTTCAAAGTTTAACACAAGAGGCTGATTGACACTCAAAGTGTCAATGTGAAAGTGCTGACAAGATACATTACTTTCTAGTTATTGGCTCCCTGCTGTTGCCTATGAGCACAAAGTAGCATTGCTCTTTCTGTAAAGGCAAGAGCAACTGAAGGATGCTCACAATTCCACAGCACTGGTTCCCTGGATCTTCTGCATGGGAAAATACTTAGAGCAGCAATATCCCTTTGCCAATGCAAAGGACCCAGTTTATTTAGTAACTCATAACATACTGATTCCTGCCCCACAAACCCAGGTACATTTGAAAACCTTGCCTCATACCTGGCACTTCTCTTTGTCTAGCTGCTTATCACAAACCCCAGCAAGGTTCAACTTGTGAATCTCAGCAAGTTATTTGAAAAACTTTGCCAAGTGTGCAAGCATGTACGAAAACAAAACATCCATCAGATTAAACCACACAATGCTGGGTTTGGTGAGACTAAGCATAACATGGCTTACAAAAAAACAAAAAAGCCCCAAACAACCCATGCTAAACAGTTTATACAGCCACTCCCCTAAGGAACTGACTAAGCTACACCAGGAATATTTCAACTTGATGTGAAAATTTCATAGGAAAACCTAAAGAAATGAGCATAGTATTTGCTGTTGCACTGCTTCTTCTATCATAAATTTCTGAAAAAAAAAAAAAAAAAAAAAAA
>NDXB01003297.1:14633-80002 GCA_002631895.1 Agapornis roseicollis | reverse complement strand
GGTTCAAACTTAAACAGGGGAGGTTTAGATTGGATATAAGGAAGAAGTTCTTTACAGTGAAGGGTAGTGAGGCACTGGAATAGGTTGCCTAGGGAAGCTGTGAATGCTCCATCTCTGGCAGTGTTCAAGGCCAGGCCGGAGACAGCTGTGGGTGACATGGTTTAGTGTGAGATGTCCCTGCCCATAGCAGGGGGGTTGGAACTTCATGATCTTAAGGTCCTTTCCAACCCTAACTATTCTATGATTCTAAATTACCACAATTCTAAACACAGGGGAATGGATGTACCAGGATAGTTTTTACAGAAGAAGTTTTAAAGTTTAAGATAATTTAATTGTTTGGAGAAAAATGTGTGCCCAACTGGTATGCTTCCTAGTAGAGATCAATACTGTAGCACAGAACAATAAGTGCATTCATATACTACATATAATCCACTGCATTAGAGAGACAACTACTCTCATTCCTAGCACTGTGAGCTGCAGGACCAGCAGGCTAACTGCCAATCCTTTTCACTTTTAATTACTTTACTTTCCTATGTGCTTCCACCAAGACTACTTTCTGAACCCTTTCTAAAACTGAAGAATAAATGGGAGGACAGAGTTCCTTTCATGGTCAACAGCGCCAAGGAGACCATGTGAGAATGAAAATCAGACACGTTCCCAGTTTTACTATTTTACCTGTAAGTAGTAGGTTACTGCTGCTGGTTTCTTTTTCGGGTTTTGGTGACCAAACAGACAGCACTGCTGTGCCCCAAGGTTTGGCACCTCCCACCTGGGCTGGCAGGAATTCTGGGAGCCAGATCTTTCACCTCATGGGTCATCAGCACACCTCCCTGCCTGGAAGCTAACTGCATAGTAGTGAACTGTGCTCATAAAGATCAGAGTGTGGCACTCCTGTCCTTCAGCCACTCAACTCCAGATGCCCATTCTCTAGCTTTCAGCAAAGATGCTCAATAATGTGAACTCCTTTTAAGTTACTGATGGATATTAAGGCTCCTCCATTTCAACTACATACTTGTTACTCAGCCTGACCACACAGCCACTCAGCTGGGTTTTATTTATCTTCAACGTTTACTTTATCCTCATATTTTGACAATTACCTTTAAAACAGCCAAAAAAGTCTCTGAAAATAAAGTCTTCATCATAAAAACTGAAGAATTCTGACTACAATGGTAGGGACTCTGAAACTACCAAACATGGACTAACAAGCCAGATAAAACCAAATAGATTCTTCTGTCAGAAAAAGGTACATGCACATTGGTAGTGACTTAAGAAAAACATCCCCTGTAACAGCAGTGGCTGTATGCTCAGGGATCACGTCTGAAGCGGTAAAATTAATCGCCAGTTTTGAGACTCGACTTTTCTACCTTCAATTTCAAGCTGCCTCTTAGCTTCCAAAATTCTGATAAATTAGATGAATGCTCCTAAAGCAGAAGAAAGCATATTGTTTAAAAAAGTCCACTAGTTTAATTGAAAGAGACTGCAGACACAGGTGACATGAAGAGAGTGAACACATGAAAGAGACAGTGTTCCAGAGGGACGCTCCTTCATTTCTTAATAGCTGTGTTATCTCATTGTTTTTATTACCCATCAAGGCTAAACTACTTTGTCATAAAAGACTGTGTATAGTTTCTGTAATGTTTCATAATTTGCATTAGCATTCAAAGAATAATTTCAGGTCAACGCAGCAACCTCAGCCTGAAAATATAATTAAGTGTAGTGAGATAGAGAAATCATATTTTAAAAGTTACATTCCTTCTTGAACTTCACTTTGCAAAGACTGATGCTATCTTTCTTTGATATGTTATAGTGAAATCCCTCAGATTCTTCTCAGAGAGTAAAAAAACAAGTAACCAGCAAAATATACCCTGCTCATATTATTTGTCATCCACTGCCTTGACTCATGTTGATACTTGCCACCTACACTAGGTTTATGTTAAATTTTCTCATATAAGAACCCTTCTGTGTATGACCTGCACGATACATTTCCTATCCATGCACAGTTTGGACTCTGCAATCATTCTTTCATTGCATCTCCCTGAATACAACTTCCTTTTCACCAGCCCTGACAAATGCAATTCTGCCTTGCTCATACTCATTTGACACTCATCTTGACCATGAATTGCTCAGGTCATCCCCATCTGAGTTCTTCGATCCATTTTGTGCTTGGGAGGAGGTCCCCAAAGCATACACTAAAGCATCTTTGCAAAACACTGCTTCAAGGTCATTCTCTTTTGATCTGTCACCATAAGTTTAAATATTTATGAGGGAAATACCCCATTAAATTCTTCACTTATTACTTCAAATGAGAACATATAGCTGACATAAGTATCTTCCTGAACATGCCTTCTGCCAAGGTTGCAAACATATTCCACAGAGTAAAAAAAACCGAACTGTGGTTAGACCTGGCTAAACAAGTGCAGCAAAACCAGTGTCTATAACAATACATTACATTAATAAAATCCCTAGTGCTTGAAATTATCAGTACTCTAAATCTTGTGTATGAAAACATTTGCATCATTTACCTGTTGAGCCTTAAAGTTTACCTAATTGCTTTTTAAATAGGCCCAGTCCAACACTGTCTTCATATGTGGTTCAAGGTTGAAATGTAAGTGCAAATCTGTACAGATGAAGAAACTGCTGAAACAGAAATTAGTCATTTGCTTGCACTAAAGATGCCAGTAAAAATAAACAATTCCAGTAGATATTAGAACTCATCCCATCTCATGTCCTAGGCACTGAATGATGTGTCCAGCACTTACGACTGAACAACTGCAAAAATGCTTAAGATGTCCTCTACACTACCTGAAACTGGTTTCAACTTTATCAAAATGTATCATTCAGCTGAGCTTTTATGGAGAGAAAATTAAACCCAGCAAATACTGGCAATTCATGCTGGAGGTAACGGGAGAGCGACACATTCAAGTCAAGTCTTGAGAGGTAATGCCCCTTACCGCTAATTTTTGGTAACAGTAGGACAACTGAATATGAAGAGCCTTTGTGATGAAGCAACAGGTTGTTCTAATGTGACTGGCTTTGACGAATGTGTAATAACTTGGGGGTTTTAATTCATTTAAATTCGTAGTTCTTATGCAAAATGTTTCCTTGCAATATCACTACTTATGAAGGCAGACTTTTAGGATTTGAAATGCTATCACTAGAATTGAGCATTTTAAATAATGCCTGCTGTAGTATCTCCATGACAAGTTGGTATTGTAGCTATTTGCTGCAATATTTTCCTGCACTAAGTGCATTGTCAAAAAATTGATGTCCAGATTAATGTATTCTAGATGTGGCCTGGTTTCTGTTTCTGAGACTCCTACCTGACCTCCAGATCAAGCTGGCTCTGTGGTTGTACAGATAAAATGAGCAATCAATCACCCAGTAAGTAAGACTAAGGATTAAAATGTGCTACCTAACTATAAATTTGGTATACTTTACCATTCTGCCTACAGAAATGCACTGCTGTTCTTTAATGTGTCAGACACACTCTGGAAGCTGGCATGCAAGTTTAGCTGCCAAAACACTTCCTGCTATCTGGGGAGATGTCAAGATCCCTAATAAGTAACAAATGGATAAAGCAAATTATTGACAATGGGAGTATCGTCTAATCAGCTGTACCTTTTAAAAGATACAGATCACCTGCCTTACCTCTGAAGAGAAATTAAAACTGGACACTGCAAAATGCTAGGTCATGAATTTTTCCCTCACTTATGAGCATGATCTGGAAACACATTAAGAGTGATCTCATCAATTATCAGGGATGGATGAATACTAATCTGTAGGGAAGCTGAAGTTAGGCTGTGTGAAAATCCATATTTAAGTTGCTGTGAAATTTCACCTATATTATGAAATTGTAGCTTTGATGATGTTTCTTCCATCTCAAATTGAAATAAAGTATCTGACACTTAAAAATCAGCAAGAGGTACAAGTTTGTACATTTACAACATTCAGCCTGGAGAGGAAATACTATTCTACCTAAATTCACTCAAAGATCTGCAATAGCGCTCCAAAATGATCAAAGATAAAATAAAGCATGTTAAAATTTAAGCCTATGACTACGTTTACAGGGTTTACACAAGGAAGGAGGGAACAGATAACACTGAACCCTTTTGGTTCCTTCTTTGGATAGCCATAGGAATTCAGTACAATGATAAACCCCCCTATCTTATAAAAAGTCATTTTAATGATACATCAAAGTTTAAAAAAATCGACTGTGCCACCAGAATACAGTTCACTCCCACTTCAGATGCACAGCAAAAGAAAACTCGGTGGCGCAAATTCATTCCACTCTGCTCTTAACGCACCCTTAATGCACTCCTGTAGGACCTGCTGGGAGAGCTTTCTCCTACGCAACAGCTGACAAATGAAGCACGTTTAAAAGAATGAATAATCTCAGCTTGGAAGCTCCTTATGTCCCCAAGTTAAGATTTGAACATTCAATGTAATTTCAAAATAGTGCTTTGGTCTTTTTTAGCTCCTTCTATAGTTTTAAGGATGTTTCACAAACAACAATTAAGAGACAAGTAAAACAAGTCATACAACAGATTACTTCTTAGTGTGACAACACGACAGAAATCATTCCTTCAATAACAGCACGTCGTGGTTTACTTCCAGTTGGCAACTGAGTACCACACAGCTGCTTGCTTGCTCCCCTTTCCCCTTCCCCATGAGATGGGGAGGAGTATCAGAGAAAGGTAAAACCTGTAGGTTGAGATAAGAATAATTTAATACTTGTAAAGTAAAATATAATAATTATAGAAAGAATGGTAACAGAAGAAAGAGAGACAGGAATAAAACCCAAGAAAAACAAATTATACACAATTGCTTACCACCCGCCGACTGATACCCAGCCCAATCTGAACAGTGATTGGTTGCTTCTGGGCAACATCCGCAGTTTATACACTGGGCATGACATGCTGTGGTATGGAATACTCCGTTGGATAGCTTGGGTCAGGTGTCCTGTCTCTCCTCCCTCCTGGCTTCTTGTGCACCTCCTCACTGGCAGGGCGTAAGAGACTGAAAAGTCCTTGATCAGGGTAAGTGCTACTTATCGACAACTAAAACCAGTGGTGTGTTATCAGCCAGTGGTCTCAGACTAGAGACAAAACACAGCACTGCACCAGCTACTAAGAAAAAAACCTCACTATCCCATCTGAAACCAGGACACATCAATTTATCATCTTCTGCTTATTCTTGTCAATATGTATCCATTCTGAGACCATTAAATTCAAATTAACTGCCTGATAGATCATAATGATTTCAAAGAAGCCATTATGGCCAGTCACACAGTAGAAGTTTGAGTCCCTATATTGAATAAAACTGCAGATAGTATTGAACATCCTTATTAAAAATCAATAGAGAGCGACCATGTGTCTGGCAGGCTGAAGGAATCAGTAACAAGATCCTTAGAGCCTTCTACTTCTAGGGCAATTATATTTCAATTCCCATGTTAGCTGGGTGATGAATGGAAAAATTTGACAGTAGTAGCTCCTAACCAACAGACATGATTTTTGTCAGACCTCAGAGAACTGGCTAAATTCATTGACAGTGTAGACAGTTTAAGGCTTAGAGTGACAGGACAGACCCACCTCTTCAGATCAAGGCAAAAAGACTTCAGTAAGGAAGCAGAATAAAGCATGATTTGTTTTCTTTTCTGTTGACAGTGTGTTCAGGATATCAGTATTCAGTGTTCAGAGTATATGAGTATTTCTAACAACAGAACATCCTGAGGTCCCGGTTCGGTCCAATTTCAATGCATTACATGAAAAACAAAATCACATCCCACCCTTTTGTCCTTTGCCCACTATTCAAAAGAAACACAACTGCTATCCACTACTTTGTATTACTCTATGTAAAATCTAACTAGTTTTTCCTGCAAAGCAAACAACAGCTAGACAAAGGAAAGACATGCTTCTAGCATCCATCTTGTCTCCTGCCTAAGAGAGGCTCACTATTTTTTTTTTTTTACAGCACACAAGGGAGCAACAATAATGTGAATACTGGAGAGAAAAGAAATAAAGAATGGAGTAAATAAGTAAGCATGAATGGGGGGAGGGAGGCACAAAGATCAAATAGAAAGATTAAATTAAGGGTGAAGGGTGACAGAACAGGAGTGGCCTAGATGGAAACTCTTCTCCACCATTTTTCTCTTCTTCTGCAGGATTGGGGTGAGAGTGATGTCTATGCTACAGCCAGATGAAAAAAACTCTTTCAGCAATATTCAACCAGTACCAAAGTCAGGATGTCACTGAAGTGCTAAAATACATAGTATTCATCAATTTAATTACTTTCATTACCATTTCTACTCAGCAAAATTATGAAGAATAAGGAGGAACATCATGGTGATACTGAGACAGTAGATGAAACCAGAAGAAAACAAAGTTATTTTTATTTTCTTCTTTTCCAATGATAGAAATAACAGGTGTGTACAAGGTACAGAACAGATCAAAATATCACAAAAATACAGGAAAAAAAAGGTAACTAAAGCAGCTAGGAAAATGTACCCTACAGATGCAAATGTTTGAGAAACTACTGAAGAAAAAAAACCCAACAAAACAAAACAAACTGGAAACAGGAAAAAGCCCTCTGAGATCCGTTTTAAAAGGCAAGACCAACTCTACCTTTCCTCAAAGCCAGTTGTGCAAATGAAGCCAAGCAGCTCAAGTATTCAACCTAACTCCATTCACCTTAAAGAGAAAATGACTCAGACCAAAAATTGGGAACCCCAAAGTAAACCAAGGTAACTATGGGAAGAATACAAATGGTAATGTTTCATTGCTTCATTGAACTGAATTTAAGGAAAACCAAAATGAAGCAAAACAAACTTCCATGAGATAGAGAAGAATCCCCAGGGCTTATCGCAATATCCTAATGAATATGACACATAGCAAATTCAGAATTTCTGGTTCCACACACTGCATGAGAATTGCCAGTTTTAGAAGAGAAGATCATTTCTCCTCCCAAACAGCATAAGCTGAACAACTGCTGCTGCCAAGAGACAGGTCTGAGGAAAGAAGACAATCTATTTCCAACTTTCATTTAATCCATACTATTCTTTCTAAGATGATGGCTGAGGTCACCCCTTTTAGCAGAGTATTTCCTGCAAAAAGATCACTAGGTTGATTGAAGTGTAACACAATAAACTCTGCTGGCTTGCTATTACAAGCAGTCAGTGCTATGACTTCACCTACAACCTGTGTATGAAAGGCAACAACATTGCATTATCAAAGTGACAAATGGGAATCTCACCCCTCCAAGTTTTACTGTAAATATAATTCTCATGAAGTCTCTTTTGTGATGTGACTGCTCTTTTAGTCAGCAACACCCTTCCCTATGTGTAATAACTGTAGCAATATACAAGCCAGAAATGAAACTCTCAGATTTGAGGTGCTTGGTGAGTAACTACAGCTCTGTATGCAAGATGCACGATCTTTGAAGATCTCTGAGTCTGCATACAGTCCCACTGCAGAATTTGGAGAAAGAGATGCATTCACATGGCTCAGCTTGAAGGGCAGGAGACAAAACACGCTGTAAAAACTGGATGTTCAGCAAAACTGCAATCTTGCAAGAGTCCAGATCTACAAGTCTTTATTTACGCTGTTGTCCAGCCTTCAGAAAAATACATGTTTTAGGAATGCTGACAAAGGCAGCAATAATTCTGAATTCCTACAAGGTATGTGAAAAGGCTGCCTTTTTTAGTCTTACCTTGTTGGACAAGAAACACAAGGATGAAGCGCCCCCCCACCTGCCTTTTTTCCCCCTGTTTCTGGGGAAAGGAACAGACGCTGTCACAAGAGGAGTGCTATCAGATAGGTGATGTTCATTTGCCTCATATAGACTGAGGCAAGCACCTCTGTGCAAGTAAATCATGTTCAGTCCTGTCATTCTTCCCCTGCTAAATGAGACTACTTCCAGATGCAAAGCAGCAAAAAGGTCCTGTTTCTCAGCTGTTGTCCATTGTTAGTTTTGATGGCCATCATCATGTCTGGATCCAATCACCACTTACACATGATACTCACCCACGTGTGACTGAAAAAAGTAGCTGTTCTTTACAAATTCTCTGTTGGCCATAACAGTAAAGAATAAACACAGCCTCATCTTGGCTACCTGAAACTAAACGTACAAGAGCTGAAGCAGATAGTCTAAGCTTATTGTTCAACCTCTCTCTCGCTGCAGTCCTTTTTCTATGCTTCCAATCTGCATCAGCCAGCTATTTTTAGTTTACTTTTCTTTCCTCCTTCCACATCTACAGTATCAACTGCTCGTCAATATCACATACCTTGCATTTTTCATGGCATAAATACTGCTTCTTTAAAATTCTCTTTTTTTTTCTTCTACTGCCCTAATTTGTTACAAAGTCCCAGTTTATCTTGCTTGTCATAGGGCACGCAATCAGATACAAACCACACTTTGCATCTGGCAGTGTCTCACCTACCAGAGAAACTTAATGGTTCAAAATTTCATTCTTTTAGCAACTATACTACAGACCTCACTCCAATCTACTGCAAAGTTCCTTCTCTCCTCACTACATCTTCCATCTTACTGAAAAATCTGGTCACTACCTAGGAGGCATCCCCCTTACTCACATTGTGGTAGTTTTTCTCTACATCCCTGAATGCAGCTGTGCAAAGAACAGCTTTAAAAAGATGCCAAGATGAAATGCAGCTGGAGCACCAGAGCAGCAATTCTGCCTCCATGATGTCTACTCCTGCTCTAATAAAATACAGCCTGGCTCCTTTGCCGAGCACACACACAGAGTACACCTTGCTAGGGCACTGCATGCACTTGTCTGCATTTTTATGCTTTCTACTTACTGCAAACAGTCCTAGGCACAGATCGGAAAATATTTTGCTAAAAGGAGCCCCAACATGGAACATGTGCTCTGCTCCTTCGTGCCCTCTGAGACGGCAGGGCAGTGAGGTACGAACTAACTATTTCATGGGTCAGATGTAGATTGCAGCCAATACTCTCCCAAGAGTACATGCTGATAAGGCAGACAGCAGGGGAGTGGTTCCAGTGGTTCCCAAACCAAAACCCAGCTGATAAATTCAGCATCTGATTCATCAGCTTCAATACTGTGTGATGGAGAAAGCCATCCTTCTCAAAACAGAATTCACATGCAAACACTTTCTTCAGGGAAAATGATCATTAAAATATATGGTGTGTTAAAGTAAGTGGGAGGTGATTCACATCCATGTGCATCCTCAGGGAAACCTAAAAAAAAAGTCAATGTTATTTTTCCTGTTCCTGCTGCAAACACAAAGTATTCAATCAAACTGGAATGAAAAAACGATTTTAACGATTTAGCTTTGCTTAAAAAAGGTCAGAGTTAATACATGGAAATACACTGTAAAAACTATGAGCTATTTTTAAACTTACCTGAGGCTTATCTAATGTTTATGTTGCTTCTTGCACATGCACTGCACATGCCCACACAGACACACAAAATGTCAGTACGCTTTGACAGGAAAATTAAGAGAAGGTGAGTACGAAGGTCTTGACTAAGGAAGTGTTAAGCTTTTAGCTAACTACTTGCAAACCCCCATCTACAGCACCAAGAAGACACCCACTACCATGCTGGGTTAGCGAGAGGCTAGTGAGGATCTAGTGGTGAGCAGAGGCTTTGGACAGACCGCGGCCAGGGGTTAGTGTGAGTCCAGGCCCACTCCTGCACAGCAGGAGCAGGGGAGGCACGGAGGGGCACTTACTGACGCTGCCACAGACCGCCATGCAGTACTCCTCCGAGTCAAAGTTGTTCCGGTTCCCACCGCAGCCGCCGTAAAGGAAGGGCGCGCACTTTCCTTCGGCCACGTCAAAGTACCAGCGGGAGATCATCGCGCGGCAGGGACCAGTCTTGGCTTGCTCAGAGCACACCTCTAGTCACAGGAGACCCGGAGGAACCACATTTAGCATGTAAATGGTATTGCTTTGGTTTCTTAATTAGGTACCTTTCAATGTCCACGCACACAAGCGAGGAAGGAGATGCACCAAGGAGGTGTTCTGGAGAACAGCAAACCCTTCTCCAGAAAACGACCCCAGAGACAATTCTGAACTAACTCAGATTGGTGCTACTAAGTCACCTTGGCTTGCCTATACTTCTATATTTTTAGCTACTTCATCTGCACGCAGTGAGGGGTGTTGCTCTGAAACAAGCTCCAGCATGGTAGTAATGGTACAAGTGTGAAGTTTCATCTGCTTCCAGACCAGAGGGGTACAAACACTGCCTGTTCATGGGGTCTGCCTATGGCCCCAGGCAGATTCATACCCAAGCAGCGCACTCAGTGCTAGAAGCGTGTCACCCGTCTGGAAGGGGAACATCTGAAAGCACAAGAAGCCTTATTTTCATTTGTTGTTTTTTTAGCTACATACTCCCTCCCTGCCCAGAATTTTCCTACCTTATACAAAAGAAAAAACAAACCCCAAATATTTATGAGTTACAGAGGAAAATAAATTCTCTTCAGACACTTCTTTATATCCAGTCATTGCTGAAGAAACTCCCTCTTGCAAGCTGCCTTCACAGGGTTTTTAATTCACAGTTCGAGGGCTCACATACATAAAATTGCTGCCATAGCTTTAACTCATCCACCATAGGGATCCTCATCCCCAGTAAATATATACTGGTGAAAAAAATGAAATGGTCTGTGTCTATTCATTGTCAGCTGCCACAGCCTCTGCCTATATCCTGCAACACAAGAAAACCTGAGGAAAGAACCACACTACATAAATTAAAGGAAGACAAAGCAAATCCTGACTGCAATTTGGAATTCAGCCAATTACACACTTAAACTTATAGCCCTTTACCAATAATGTTCCAAACAGACAAAACCAGCTTTATCTTTCAACATGCTGCATAAGTCATTTCCAATCTACATAACGTTCGACACCAGCACGCCCCTCATTTGCTTTCATCCCACGCATTGCATTGGCAGACAAACTAGCACGTTCAACTACAGGCTTCTAAATTCCCTGCATCTATTTAAGGTTTGTGGAAGGCAGATCCCTAAGGGTTGAAAGGTATGAAGAAATATCAGTGCATTAGCACTGAAAATCCCCTGCATGCTCATCACCTCTCAGATGTTGGCTACAGAGAATCATTCTTTTCAGAGTCTGTCCGGATACATCTCTTCACTGTCCCCAGGAGCACTGCCATTTATAAATGCATTTTACGTGCAATTGTCATGGGCAGTCAGTGTATATCTATAGTTCCTTAAATAAATAATAAAGGTGTAATTTGACATGTGCTTAACGTATTCACACATCATTTGTGTAAATAATGTCAAGAATCAATTTCAGAGAGCATGCATTTCACCTAAGAGAAACAGAACCAAGTGTACGCAACCAGCAAAAATATGCTACAAACATTTCAATTCTGGACCAAGTAATTAGGGGTGAGGAACAGCAGAAGGTGAAGGAGTAATAATTTTTTTCCTTTAAGAAAAAACACAGGAAGAATATTTACTTGTAGATGACACTAATTACAATTAGTTGAATACTACCATATGATTAACTATACAGCACATTTAGTATACTAGTGTTTCTTCCTATTTATTTTAAGTCAAATCCAGCCCTGCTGTCCTATTATACTGTCAGATCTCGACACAAAGCTAACTTTGCACAGCGTTGGAAGAGCTGCCACATGTCAATTAAAAATGAATAGTGACTCTTGACATTAAAGAGACAGGTATAATCAAGAGAATTTTTGCTGACAGGAAATGTCATCTTAAAAACCGCAAAGGTCTCAACCACCCAGTCTTTCTTATCTAATACTGTGCATGGGCTGAGCTCTACTCACACTGTAAGTGCCTTCTAGGTTTCCCCCAAAATATCAGTTCTGCCATAAAGACTAATTTATTTCATTGTAGACTGTTCAGTGTTATCAGTATGTTAACAGTTCACAGATTTAATATGAAATTTCCTACAGGTATCTCTCTCATAGAGCAGCACAGATATTTTTTGCATGAGCAAAAGCAAAGGTAATTGTCCATCAAGTAACAGATGCCAGGGACAACAAAGAATTGTCTCTTTAGAAACTGCAGCAATTTATACACATGAAGATGCACTTGAACAAGTGTTTCTGGCAAAAGGGTAAAAAGAGCAAGCCTGCAGCACTGCAGCCCAGTGCTGTGGCTGGGGACCTGCCTCTACCTCCCACCAGTGCAGGGCAGTGGGGGGACCTTCTTCCCCTCCAGCTGACACAGCCAACCAACCGTATGCTATTGGTGAGACCTAAATGGTTATTATTTATCACAGAGAGAAATGGTCTACTGCCATAAACAGTTTATGACCTAAATGAAGATTAAACAAGAGATGGGAAAAATGCTCTGAGTTACTGTTTCCTGAATGCTCTGACGGAAATGTTGCTGGTCCAGTCTAGGAAACTTCTTGCTACTGTTATCCATTTCCCATTGTCACCACCACCATCCACTACTGCCTATTCTCTGTGGACAGCTCAGAGAGGCATTCCTTCACCCCTGCTTTGGGGTGAAGGTGCATTTTTAAATCAGCTTCCATGCCTGGGAACTGGTCCCATTGTTCCTGTTGGTGGGCCAGCTGCTCCTCCCATGCCTCTACATCACCTCCACATCACCTGTCCTTACAGAAGAAAACCACCACATTAATCCTCACCTGTACCACATCATCTGAGAAGATGGGGAAATTATGTGTAGAGATGGAAAATTCAACAGGTTTTCTTGGGCTATTAAACCAAATATCATTTCCCTTTCCACTGCCACCAAGTGTAGCAACTAATGCCTATGATGGATGAGTTACAGTATTTTCACAGGTATTAGCAGCAGGTAGGCAGCATACACTTCTAAATGATTCATCAAAAAGATAAAACCTGTCTTTGCTTCATATATTACTCTTGTTGCTGAAAACTGTTTAAAAGAGGAGTTACTCTTTGCTACTGTGCAATTCAGTTTTACTTAAGGTATTTATATAGAGTATTTTGATACCACAAAAAATTTGCATGCAGTACAGCATTAATGGTGAGAGCTCTGCTTTATTTAAGGAACTTGCTCACTCCTCCCCCTCCAAAGATGCATTTTTGCTTTTGGATCCATAAAGCTGGATAAAACTAAAGAGAACAAGCCTTTGCCACAACCCAGGTTCGTAAGTAGTCTAAATTCTGTTTTTAGACACAGTTTCAAAACTGTCCTTCTTAAACAGTAAAATTTCCCTCATCTTCTCTGTGCCACAAACCAAAGATTACAGTTGCTGATATCTTCCTTCTCTGAAACCCTAGATATGGCATATTATTTCTGAGATATCAGGAAAGTATAATTCAACTTTCTTCATTCCAAGCTTCTTGTACTTATACCAGCCTCTTGATGCAAGAAGGAGTTGTTTCTAACCAACCAGGTAGATCATTCCCCGAATGACAGTGCTGTTGCAAAGCTCTTTGATTTACTTTTCAGTATATCATTTTAACTATTAATTTAAAACTAATCAGTTACACTAAACATCAGCACTGACTGTATTATTTTTTCTTTGAAAAGCAGTCTTCAGCACTCCAGGAAACACACAATCTTAAAGTATGTGGACATTGATTTACAGTGCCTATACACAAAGTACGTCCATAAACATTCATTTACCAAAATGCCGTAAGTAGACCTAATTAGAATTTATGTGCAAACGTTTCAGATGCTTTTGATGATCAATTTTTACAAAGGCAAACATAAAATATGGTTCTGAATGGCATTCTAGAGGTTTCCATTACCATATAAATTGTTTGGGTTGATTTTGTTTTCTTTTTTTTTACTGTTCCTTGAAGAAAGCCAATTTTAAATCAAAGTGAAATTCTAATTGCTTTATTTGAAAATCGCAGCTCCATGCTCTTTTCCCCTCATGCGACTAACACTTACTCTGTGAACATCAACATTTGCAATTGAGGAGTCTGAAATAAAATTTAAACTTCTAATGGGGGGAAAGTGGTGGGGGGAGAATGAAAGCTACATTTACATACTTCTATCGCTGTAAACATCAGGGGTGCTCAGTATTTTCTTTAGGATTTGAATTTATTTACATGATGATGAGAACTAAGCTTATTTAAATGCTGGCACAATTAGTCCCAAACCTTAAACTAAATTTGAAGAGATTTAAGGAAAAAAGGACAAACTGCAGGAGATAGCCTACCAGGTCTCACCTGTCTTGGAAGTTGGGTCCTATGTTGAGTTTATACCTCTGAAAATACTCTTTACCTTAACATTACAGTAGAAAGATACCATCATGTGGGTTTATAAATATTACAAGTTCTTTAATTTAGCCACAGTAATTATATATAATATTACAACCAGAGTAATTCTGGCTTCCGTGTCTTCAGGAACTGAGAGCTATAGTTTGGGGATATTAATACACATGTATCTGTATTAGTCTCCATTTTCTAACTAGCTGAGAAAAATGAGACATCAGTAAATGCACTGCTTTAATTTTAGCTGTACTGTTCATGTTTCAAAAAGGCACAATACTGTTTTCCTCAATGAATTAATCAAAAGGAAATATTTAAAGATAATTACACTGAAACAAAGCTTCCTCATTCTGAATATATGGTTAGAAGAGGCAGCCAAATTTTAGTTTCAGTATTCAAAGACAAAAGCTAATTTCAGAAGGGGTTTCTGGAATTAGGAGAAGACAGCTGTGAAGCTGGCATAAACTGTAGGAATAAAGTTGGTGCACAAGCTACACAACTACTCAAATACTTTCTACACAGAAAGTTACAAAAGCAAAATGATGACTTTTAAATGCAACACTGAAGAACAGCTCTTCCAAAAACGTTAAATACCCTAAAATGGTAATTTCTCATCCTGTGCAATTAAGACTCAGTTTCTCTGTCTAATGGTCATTCTTCAGCTACTGGAGGGGGATATTTGAAATACAAAAAAAAATATAAAATTAATTGTATACTTGGCTAGAATACAAGGCCTGGTAATTCTGAAGTGGAACAAACATATGAGAATACATTCTCTATTTACTTGTGCGCAAAACAACTGCGTTTTAAACAAAGGTGCCATGTAGTTATCACGGATGGTCAGAACCCCAATAAAAGCCCAGGTTGGTTTTAAATATAGGCCAATAAAATGTCATGAATTTATGTGTATTTTAGAAAAGGTATCATTCCTACATATCATGACCATACTAACACGGGAAGACAGTGAATATGACGATTAGCCCAAAAGTGCATTCCAGTCTTTTTTTACACAGCAATTCAATACATTCAATATAGTAAAATGGTATTTTTTCCAGGAATACAGATTCTTGGGGGATCTCTTCTGGCAGGATGTATTTCAAACGAAACCACTGTCCAACCTTATGTAAAACAACACTATTGCTGTGTTTAGTAAGTCAGTACTTTGCCCTTGACCCAAAAGAGTAGTACTATATTGCTGTCCATCAACAAGAGTACTACATCATAAGAAGAAATTCTTCCAATTGCAATATATCTTGAAGTATTATATTATGGTGGAACAGTGGAGCTTTAAATTATAATGCCTAATTAAAGCTATCAGTTATTTTAATGCAAATCTATTAGGTTAACTTTATCAGCTCTTGTCCATATGTTACAGTAGATTATCATTGTTAATGAAGATCTCCTAACAAAAAACACAGCAGAGCTATCATAGTGTGTACTAGCCATATAACAACCTATTGATGTCTTCAATCACATCACATCACATCACAATACAATCACACATTATCACTTTCCAACTACAGAGTACTGCATAGCCTTGAAGCAAATGAAGAACAAGAAGGAACTACTATGTTAAAAGAAAGATAATAACCTTTCAAACAAGAAAGTGGGGCAAAGCTATGGAGGTGAAAAAAAGCCCAATTAAACTAGCATATGTTACTAATATTATCCCAAAATTTACAGTTAATATGTGTAGTAATCAGTTAACCTCCTTTGCTTTAGAATAGATTTAAAAGGATTTAAAGTCTTTTAGACCTAGAAGTCTTCAGCTAAAAAACTCCATGTGAGATCAATAAAGCTAAGAGATACCATACAAACATCAGGCTGTTCTCTTGCTAGGAAACTAGCATATGATCTGTTGCTTGCAACTCCAGATTGTAAACAGTTAAAATGTCACATCAAGCAGCACTGCTTAAATTTTTGCTTAACTGTTAAAAGAAACCCAGCCGAATTAGAGAAAGCAAAACCAACTGCTATAGAACACCACTATATGCTATGTGAGGCACACTGGGCTCATGCTGCTGAATACCCCTGCACCTGCTGACGGGCATGCAAAGAAGCTGCCAATTGTTTTCGGCCAGGCTGCTGTGCTGAGCCTGCTGCTCTCCTTTAAACCAGACCTGATTGACTGCTATGCTGACAGGAAGCACTAAGCTGAAATTGCTTTTTCTTTGTTGTACACCAGGAGAGACTGATTTTTCTTGTCACCTACTGTGCTGAAGGAGAGCAGAAACATCACAAACAATTGCAGATGACGGAAGAGCAGTGCTCCTGCTTGCTTTGGTCATGCGCTAGAACCACCACCTGGTGCCTGGATGCTTTAGGAGCAGCTCTGCAACACCTGTGACACTGCAGCAGTGATGGCAGGCATCAAACTACTCTCTTGCTTAAATCCTGGCCAGCAGAGAGTCACTTCCCTTGCTCCAAATGGAGACAAAAGTCAAGAGACACGGTTTTCATGCAGGGCTTCATAAATGAGCCACAATTAGTGGCACAACTTCACAAATTCAGTGATAACATCTCCCAGTGACTAAGGTTAAAATGCACATTTGACATTAATTCCACTGTCTGGATCCCTGGATCCACAATTGGCTGGATTTAACATCTGAAGCCCAGCAGGAGCATATCTGAAAGTTTAAACTCTGTATGAACCAAGAAAGTAAAGATGGTCTCTCACAAAAGGCAGGAAAGTGCATACTAGCAAATACTGTCCTATGGGAAGTATATTCGCTTTTTTGATAAACACTATAGCTCATGGAAATATGGCTGCTGAAGAAACTATCTTCCTGCCAATGAGCTCTCTTGTTCTCTAGGCAAGATTAACTTCCTTTTCACTGAAAATAAGCTTGCAAGTCATTCTACTATTGCTATTTTAATCACAATTCATTAAAATATGCAAGGAAATAAAACTGCCTGACAAATTGATACTTCAATAGCTCAAACGTCTTTAAAGCATAACATTACATTTATGTTTTCCAATTATTTATGGTTGAGGGCAATCAATTCCACCGATCTGGGGGAGAAAGCGCTCGGTACAGCCCACAATTAGATCCTAATTTATGAGTTGGTTTAGAACAGTTGCTCCTTGTTGATTTCACATCTGAAAAACAGCTCCTCTCAAAGTGGGCAAACCCACTGAGCTCTTTAATGCTAATGACAATGTTAGTTACAGCTTCATAAAGCATATATAAAACTGGCTGTAAAGTGTTTGTGAAGAGCATCCTAGGCTATATTTTATGAACTGCACTGACTAATGCTTGGGAAAAGTAGCCTGAATGGAGCTCACATCCACAAGAATGAAGGTCCAAAACATAAAATCCCATCTGAAGAGGCTTTCAAGGTTTCTCCATAGTATGGACCACTTCTTAGTATGTGTATCACCTACAAGGTACCTCTGCCTCTTTCATTTGTACTGACTATGACAAACTTTTCTGTGTGCAACAGCAGGACAACAGCAGATGCTCACCACAGAAATTCCTATGCTGGATCTGCTGGCTGCATCAGGAGGATGGGACCCTGTAGGAAGCTTTCTCTCAAGTGCAGCAAGAGAAGCAGAAGCAGGGGCCAAGGCTCTGTGTTATTTGGACACTTTTACATTTACAAATAAACAAATATTTTGTAATAGTGCAACTCTGTCAGACACCAATTACATACTCAGGGACAGTCTGCAATCCTGCTCTCCAGGAGGGCTGGAGGTCAGAAGCCCAAAGGGCTGTGACAAAACTGCACCACAAGCTTTGCTGTTAACAGGCTGCCCTCACCTCACCTGCAGCGACGAATATTCCACTCGGTCACGCAAGGTGGGAAAAAAAATGGGAAATTTTAGACTTGGGGGAAAAAAAAGGGCAATAGCATTTCATTATCAGCGAGCAAGTGTATATGCTTCTGAAGGATTTTTAAAGGGTGGCTTCAATGCTTGCCTCATCTCTTTTGTATTTTACATTCCTATTATTACACACTGCTTTCCTGCAGGCTAAACATCTTAACCTGTTTGAGAAGTCAACCTCAGTAAAGAACAGGTACTACCTAATTCATCCTCAATTCCACTCATCCAAAATCCGATTAACGTCAAGTGTACTCCTTTTTTTTAACTCCCCTCTCAATATGCAGTGAGAATAGGGCGTTTTATCCCCAGGTGGTGAAAGCTCACATATGGAAATATATTTAATTGGTTTAAAGATTTAAACATAATCTCCTCCCACCCCCTCCTCACTGAAATGGCTCTCCAACAACTGAGCAAAGAACTCAATACTGTTACATAAGGCAGAAAGGCAGAAGACTATGTTACCACCCTTGGAAAGAAACAGTTGCAACTGATCTTAGCAAAGCATTAGGGCTTTTGAATAGCAAGCTTATCTGCACGGAGACTTGAACAGAAAAAACTAAAGGACATAATGCTGCTTTTCCCAAAGCACTCCTATGGCACTCTGCTGTCCCCAGCATGTGTGATGAATTGTAGCCATCAGTCCTCTGCTCCACACCTGTTCTGCCATATACTGGCACCAGGATTCAAGAGAAAAGGACACTGCCACACATAAAATGGGGGACCCTTCTGGCACTTCATTCCCACGCATCCCGAGAAGCAAGGAATGCAAAAGAAAAGGGACAGGAAAGGAGCCAGGCCAGACGCTTTCTGCCTCCTTTCACAACTGCCCCAACCACTGTCATTTTTTCTCTCCCTCCTGCATGTCCCAACTCCTTTTCAACTGTAGCCTTTCATCTCATTTTCTGCCATTATCTCCAGCACTGATTGGTAGAAAAATTGGTAGAAAAATATCTTACCGAGATTTACATCATATCAAACTGTAGTAACTAAAATTAAACCATAAGGATAATTCATTCAAATATGTACCATAGAAGAAATGCGGCATTTAAAAATATTATGTTGCAATCTTGTCTATGGACCACAGTAAAGTTCAAAATTTAAAATGCAGTCAACTATAAAATATAATTAAAAACAATTTTAGAAGAGGTCCTCTCTCACTTCATGTTTTCCTTATGTTGACAATACATTCCTATTTCCTCCTTCCCTACCCAATACAGCTCATTAGTCAGGTTCACATTTCTCCATAATTATCTCTGAATTCCTGCAAATTTACTGCATTGCTAGTTCATGGAGAAATACTGGAAACAGGTATCTAAAAGAAATCACACAAAATGACTAACCACTGCTGTTCATGTAAGAGACCAAACCAGCTAGTACTACCTCCTGCTTTGAGCTGACACTCCCCATCCTTCTGCAACCCATGCACATGATAACCCACACACATACTTCCCCCCTGAGTTGTTTGCTACATGTGGCAGTCAAATTTTATTTAATGTTATTTTAAAACAAAAACAACTCTTCTGCTTCCATCCACATCATACACAACAACCACACTTCATAGACACCTCTAAAGAGTATCTGCAATGGGAAAGGGGAGGGGATTCAATGTGCAAATTACAGAAGACGAAGCATAATAACAATGCTGCAACTTAGGATATTTTGCTGTTTGGAACATTTTTTGTCATAAAGGGCAGACATGCAAAGCAGCAGGATCAGTTTTCCAGTCCCAAGCAAAATGCCCACGTATTTACCTCTGACAACCTCTTCCACAGACTCTGTAGTTGTGGTGGTAGTTGTTGCAATACTGGTAGTTCTTTCAGTTGCCTCCTCATACTCTTCCTCTGTCTCTTCTTCAATTTCATCACCATCATCATCATCGTCATCAGCATCTTCATCTTCCACGACGGTTAGCTCCTCATCTTCCTCTGCTCCTTGTTCTTCTGCTACCTTATCATCACTAAATGAAAAAAAAGATAAATAATGTGTCAGAGACAAAATTATTTCAAAGCTTTACTCAGAAACTCTGCAAGGGCAAGAAGTTACCTGTTTGTCTATCCTCCTTCTCTTTAAATAAAGAAAGAAAGCATTAGGGACTCTGGAATATCCCAACAAGTAAGAAATCACAAATGCTAAAAATCCCCCAAAAGTCATCATAAGCAATGCAGTGAGAAAATTATGAAGACAGCAGACTGGAGCTTCTCCTTTTGCACAGGATAGGAAAAGAATCCCCATCAGCAACACTGTATTTTGACAGCTAAGTAACACTCCGGCTTTTTTCACTTATTTTGAAAGATGCTCACATTAGCCCAAAATACACTCAAGTTCAAATGCACAGTGAAACAAGAGCTCCTCAGGACTCTCAAACAGGAGCCATCTTACCCAGAGGCTTGCTGTGGACTACTTTGTATGCCTTTCAAGGAGGACTACCAAGTGTTGAAACAACCTGAAATTGTCCACACTGACTGCTGAGTTTCTGTTCTATTCTTAAAAGTGTTACGTGTGAATGGAAAAGCACACAGGACACACTGTATGCAATTCCTACATGCAAAGAACTGGCATGGTGCACAGAGCTGTCTGTTTTCACAAAGGACAGGACAGAGACAGTGGACATGGGATGCAACTGATACTTAGCTGACTGTAGATAGTTTTCATCTTTGAGGTTTTGTCTCCAGCATGAGCAGATCAGCTCAGATCTCTGCATTAGCGACACTGTGCTGATGCGTAAGGCCTCCATTAAAGACCCACAGTACTGACCTGTATTATGATGGCAACACATGCACCACTACAAGGAAACCCCAAACTACTGGGCTAGATGTTATTATCCATCACAGTGCTTCAAATTCATATATTTACCTAAAACCCTCAGGACTTTAATTGGTCTTAGATGAGAAGAGGAATACTGAAGATGACTGAGTTTTTATGTTTCTTATAAAGTATTTCACCTTTTTATGAGTATGAAATAAACACTGATTGTGCACCATCACCTCTAAATTGCAAGAATGAGGTGGATTTGCAATGTCCAGTAGCTGTTTCTGATCTCCAGGCTTCTGGTCTTGGCTAATTACAGACAACTAAACCAGGCATATGGAGTGTAAGATATCCAGATTTTGATCAAGAGCATCACAGACTATATGCCTTTCAACATTAAAGAAAGCTGCTCTCTGTATCTCTCTCACAAACACAGCATGCTTTAAGAAAAAGCGCAATTATTTTTCCTCTTCCTTTCACGTGAATGATCACTCTCAGATATTGGCCAAGCTCATAAAAGTTAAAAAAGAACAACAAAAACAACATAATGGAACAAACAAAGGAAAGCCAATTAGTCACATGGAAAGCCACTTCAAAAGTAATTAGTATGCATGCATCAAACATCCATCTGTTTTTAGCTACACAAAAGCAATCAACTCAGCTATGGCAGTCCACAGCGTTTTGCTGGGAAATTCTCAGCATCAAGGCTAAGGTTTTATTTTTTCCTTTCCCTTTTTTCAGCAGTGTCATGGTGAAAGGGGCAGGACAAAAGATGATGAATCTCTGTGTGCACTGGCTGGCTGTGCCTGCCATTATAGCAGCCTCTGGTTTTCCCTCCAGTAACTTACCAGAAGTAAATGCTTAAAGGGCAGCCCCCACCTGTATCCTCCCTGTGACTTGCTGCTTGCTGAAGAGCTAGGCATCAGAGAACGTAGGAAACCCTAGAAGTTATGGAAGACTACAGCAGTTTATGGGACCAGGCTCCTGAAAGTATTTTAAAAAGCTGGCACAAAAATGTACTCGAATATTCTATCTGCTATTCTGATCACTCCTAGAAAAACTATTTCTGCTGTCAACATACTCTGCAAGACTCCATCACCAGGGTAGGAGCTTAAAAAAAAAAAGGAACAATAAAACCAGAAGTGGTTTTGCCTTAGATTTAGGTACCTAAATGGAAGTGAAAGACTTGCGATACACTTACAGAATGAAGATGCTTGAAATTAGGCTTTAGAAGGCCATTTCCCTATTTAACAGGTTTTTTTAGAATCTCATTGTACACAAGTGTGAAGCTATACTCAGGTTCTAAAAAATCACTCCACGCTTTCTCTAAAGATAATTATTTTTCCAGCTGTCTACTTTATTTTTATCTATACAAAGATGAGTTAATCTCTTCCCCTACGAGTAGTGTCTTCCAAAGAGAAGAGGACAGGGAAATGACGTGCTTTATGCTCTCTTAACAAGTTTCTTCTTGAATACCAGAAACTAACCAGACTAGCATTATTCTGATAGTTTAATCATGCTCAGCTATACTGCACAGTGTAACAGACCAAATAGCATGAATATACAAGTCAGGGATGTACCCTAGCAAGGCCTGACAGTAACAACAAAAACAATTCCAAATTATATACCAAAGCTACCCACTAAGTCACACACTCCTAATCAATCACAGCAACCATGCTCTGCAGTGCAAACGGAAGATGACCACATCTTCTCAAGAGGCCGTAGTTATGGCAGGCATGAGAAAACCAACAATGCCAAGTAGTCCTTTCGCAGCACTCCTTATGAGCCCAAGGCCATAGGGAAGGAGCAGGTCTCCCAGCATTTGTCTGTAATCAGGAGCCTCAAGCTTGATACAGGTTTAGTATAAACGATATTACATATTGATGTGCCTCTGTTACAAACAAAGACAGCGGGTAAATTTCACATCTTTTTAATGTTAGCAAAGGTACTATGTCTTGTAAGAAACATGAGAAAATATGCTTGGTTTTGCTTCCTTGGATTTAACCATTGTTATCCCAGCTCATCTTAACAGAGCACACGTGAGAGGGATGACAGACAACAATGAAGAGGGAATGAACTTATTACTACAAGATCCAGAATAAAGCCTCAGCTTTTTAAACGGGGACAAAACCCTTCCCTGCTGCACAGTGTGCAGGATTGTTTCTCCCAGTCATGCTAAATGCTCAGGTACCATTCACAGTACACAATTTGCACCACCACAGCACTGTTTCCCAGACAACACATCTAACTTCTGCACACCTTTGACCTCACTAACCAGTTTAAATCCACCATTTCAAACAAACACTTAGTACCAAATGAATGTGGATACTGACATTTCCCTTAGAAGTCTTAGAGCTTTACTTTTCCTTAATACACATAGCAGGTGTGTTTATTTCCTGGTATTATTACTACATTTTACCTTCTTCAGTAAACAAGTATGACTCAGTCTGGTTTCTCTTGGAACCATGACACCTTGACAGCTTTTTCTATATATTCCCTTGACACTGCCCCAGTCAGGGTTTTATTAGCACCACCGACTGCAGTGTCTTATTCACGAGAAACTGTTGACATTTTGCTTTCACATAGTGGTGCCAGTGACAGCATTGTTCAAAGGCTACTCAAAAATATACTTGATACGCTGACAAGTAATAGCTGTATTATCACCATCTGAAATTGTCAATTAGTCATTTGCCAAGGTGAGCAGCTCCAGAGAGGAGCCTTCAACCCTGGAGGGATGGGAAACCCCACATCCAGGAGCCTCAGTTCTGAGGGGTGAGAACCACTGAGGGAGCCTTGAGCTCCCACCAGGCCTTGCCCAGGAGCCTGCAGCTCTGCTGAGGTGAGCAGGGACTCACAAGGCGCTGGCACAGGGTGCCCAGTGAAGCTGTGGCTGCCCCATCCCTGGCAGTGTTCAAGGCCAGGTTGGATGGGGTTTGGAGCAAACTGGTCTAGTGGAAGGTGTCCCTGGCCATGGTAGGGGGTTGCAACTGCATGAGCTTTAAGGGCCCTTTCAGACCAGACCATTTTATGATTCTATATCTGATGCCACAGACATCCCCGGGGTTTCAGGCAGCCTTAAGAAGTCACTGATTCCATTGGCTCCAACAGAAAAACCTGACCACTCCAATGGGTGTATTTCCGGTTTTAAAGCACGTAAAACTGTACAGCTCCTGCTAATATGCACCTAAGTGCATAGTTAAAAGCAATGTTTAAACTATTGATCTATAATGTATATCTAAAAACTTCCTTTTCATAATCCATCACTTCAGTGATGGCAGCAATTTATTCCCTTCACTCAGAAGCATGCATCGTTCTGCTACTTTGTGAAGGTAAAGGTGAAGGAGAGGTAAAGAGAAGAAAAGCAAACTGTACTACCTCTTGCTGTTCGAGAAGTAAGAAAACATTAGTAAATTAAAGTTTCCCTTCTGTATTCCAATAACCTCAAACAGAGATGGACAGAACGGAAATGACAAGAATGATGAGTCGTCTTTCTAATGGTGTTTCAGAACTCATAGAGCCACAGCATAAGCTACATTTTAAGAAGAGGCTTTTGTCTTCAGCTATTAACTTCAGACAAAAACATGGCAATGCTTCCAATTTAGGGTAAAAAATAACTATGGACTGATTACTTTTATTGGGAAGCAGATCACGTTTTTCTGTAATAAATGCTCATCCATTTGGATGTACTTAAACTGTGATTTTGCCAAGTAATGAGCAAAACCATATACTCTATCGGTGGGTGAAAAAGGTGCTCCAGACAGATGTTTTAATATCTGGAAAGATTAGCATTCCCTACACTTTGCAACTGTTTTTATCACAAATAGATTCCATCTGGACTGTGGTTTTTACCAACCACCAAGCCTGAACAAATAGCTGGGGGAAAGCTAACTCCAAGAGAGAAACCAAATCAACAGTAGCAACAAGCTGCTGCCTACAGAGAGCAAAGCCACATACGGTGGCTCTACAGCTACACTGTAGAAGCAATTGCTGCACATAACTTGCAGCCTGAGCTCTTTCACCCTGACGGTAATTCATACATCCATAACCTTTACTACTGCAGGTTTCCAGTCTCTTGTGCTTCAGGTTCCCAAAGGCACAAAACCCCCACCCTCAACAGCCTCTACTGCATTTCAAAATGAACTCCAGGAAACCTGTGATGGGACTGGATTGCCAAGTAAGTATTCAGCCTGGCTCTAGCTTTGCTTCCAGAAGATAATTAATGATGAGCATAAGTATATGTATTATTCCCCATTTATAGTAAAGCTCCAGAGCACAAAGTTCTTTAACTGTAGGACTGGAAATGGGCAGACCCAACCGTGAACCTCTATATGCCTTAAGACCCAATGCCTTAAAGAAAAAACCAAAACCACAAAGCAAAATACAAGAGCAGGACACATGCCTGGAATCCAAACAAGAAGATTAATGCATTTGAGATGGCCTCATTACCAGACTTTTGATTAAGGGCAAATCAGAAAGCTAACAGGCAAGTAACCAAATTCTCCCTCGACAACTCTGCACATCGGAGGCCTGGTTATTTTCCATTAACATTTTTCCAAACAATGCATTCTAGAAAAAGCTTTGACCAAAGGATGAGATTTCTCCATGTCGTGGTTTAAACCCAACCAGGCAGCTCGTTCACTCACTCAACCCCCCTTTCTTGCCCTCCCCTGCTTCCAGAGGGATGGGGAGAAGAATCAAAAGAATGCAACTCCCACAGTTTGAGATAAGAACAGTTTAGTAACTAAGGTATAACACAAATCACTGCTGCTACCACCAGTAATAATAATGATAAAGGAAATAACAAGGGAAAAGAATACAGCATCTCACCAACCACTAACAGATAACTCACCATACCCCACCAACCGAATCCCTCCTCCAACACCCCAGACAGAACTCGCCCTTCCGGATCCCTCCCAGTTACATCCTGGGCATGACGTGCTGTGGTATGGAAAACCTCTTTGGCTAGTTTGGGTCAGGTGTCCTGTCCCTGCTTCCTCCCAGCCTCCCCTCCTCCCTGGCAGAGCATGAGACTCAGAAAGTCCTTGGTCAGAACAAAACATTCGAGCAGTAACTAAAAACATCCCTGTTATCAGTTTTGTTCCCAGGTTGAGTCAAAACACAGTGCTGCACCAGCTACTAAGAAGGCGAAAAATTGACTGCTACTGCTGAACTCAGGACACTCCAGAACCTCGTCTGATCCCACCCTCACACTCCTCTGAATGGTGTCCCTAACTAATCATGAGTCAACACAGGACTACTTAAAGCTAAAGCCTAAGCCAACAGTGCACTTTGGCACATGAGCACTCACCTTACTGTACTTTCTGTTATTTAACTTTGGCACACCAGCCCACTTCAAGACAAAGCTGAGTAAACCAGCTACGTGAAACTAAGTAATGTAAACAAGAACTAACAAAGTAATTTTGCATGGCATAGGAAGAGGAAAGGAAGTCAAAATAAAGTTGACTTGGTTTTGTGAGATTAGGCACAGAGCCAGGAAAGGAAAGTATTGTGCCAGACCTCCAGCCTATGTAACTGATCTTTCAAATGGCCTATTGGCATCAAAGTCCGGAAGATTACAGTGATCTACAGAACTGAAAAAGCCTGAACCACAAGACACCTCAGCTGTTTCTGGTCTGTGTGCTAAGCAACTACAAAAGCACAAATTGCTTAAGAACTACCTTGGTTATTTTCATTAGGGCTGGATTATACTAGGTTAGTAAATCAGATATCTTAGAACAAGAAGAAATAATGTGATATTCGGACACATATTAACACCTCCTAAGAGACAGCTAAAAGTTTTAAGAACTCACTCAGCCACCCTCCATTGCACAGCCAGTCAGGACAAGCAATTCATGTTGCCTAGTATTTTTCATACATTCATTTTGCAACTTCTAATTATTTTCCTATTTCTTTTCCTTCTCTGGGGAGGTCGAAAATATGTTTATTTTCATGCTTCCTAATAGAAAAAGCAAATTACCTATTTCAAAAAGCGCTACATAGGCTGCTTTTCAGTTCTTAGACCTTATCAAACAACTGAATTATGTGCTTCGGACTACCTCTCTGCTTTTACAGTACTTAACCTTTTATACAGGAAAAAATACAAAAAATGTGCTGGTTTCATTAACGTTGACAGAAAACAAGGAAGGTTGTACTAAAAATCTTTCAATTCAATTTTTAAATGGAACATTTATAAAAAACAAACATGCGTTCCTTGTCCTACTGCCTCTGACAGGTACAGGTATTTTTAGTCCCCACGCTTAAACAAGAAGGTGCACTTTGTATCATCAGAAACTTCTTTCCACAGCTAATCTGCTTAAAAAGATGAGTGTAACATTTGATCTCAGGTTTCACACAGGGTTACCTGTTGCCTGATATGCAGGAAGACTTCTTCAAAACTGACCTACTTTTCTCTTGGAAACAGAGCCCTGGCTGGTGACACTGCTCTGACAGTTTTCTTTGGAAGATGGTGGATTCAGCACGAGATATCTCATTTTTAAGGAAGGATGGAGTAATAATGTATTTAACCCATGTTCTTTTTCACTTCGATTATTTTTGCTAACGATGAACTTAAAAGCTATGAAAGAAACATACCTGCAAGTACATAACATCATGCTCCGTGAATCTGGTGACGCTGAATAAATATGAAATTCAAAATCCCAACATCAGACATGCATTAACACTGAATGTGATGGGAGAGGGTGGAGTAAAGATCACTTGTGCAGCCCTATTTCAATCAGCTCAAGAATCACCAGAAAAAGGCTCTGTTACAACATGTTTGGTTCCTCAAAACTTCTGTTGTGTTTGGAATGGAGTATTCAGTGCTTCCTTGTCCAATCTGCAGCTCATCTGAGGCAGCCAGTGTGAACTCTGTACCAAACCAAGTACTTGCCCTGTTTGCGGAATTCATCATCTTGGTATGCTCACACAACGATGACTGGGTAAAACTGGAATAACAACTTTGTTTTGCAATTGGAAAAGCACACAAAAGACATACCAGAAGCATGTAATAACTCTGGGCGTTCAGGACACTGAATAACATTTTTCAGAGAATGTGCCATCTTCAACTTTTTAAATACAGCTGCCAGCAGCTGTTGGAGGCCAGGACTTCAACAGAGCAGATTATGTCCACTCATTCAGCTGTAAGAGGCATCTTCTGTCCCAAGTGTTTTATGGCAGCCACAGCATGCTAAGCCCAGTAGAAGACTTTCATGGCAGAAGCAAGCATAGATCCAGTTCTCCAGGGCAACATTTTACTGTTCTAACCTTTTCTTATTCACTTGGGTCACAAAGAAGCATTACTCTCTTTCATCAGCAGCGATCAAAATAGAGATCTCATGTGAAGAAATGGCTTGTTATTATGTAACCAAAGCCAAAATACTTGCATTCAAGAGCTGAAACCTTTTCTATCAGGAAAAGAAATACTCAACAAACCTGTATGGTTTTGCTGTTCCACGCATTCCAAGTGTGCAGCCACAGAAGGCAGAGGAAAAAACCTACTTACTACAGAAAATGCCTTTTATGGCTTTTTTTTTTTTACTACACTATGCTGTTAATAGCACAGCCTCACGAGAGGTGGAATAATTTAGATTTCCACAAACCACCCCAATGCTGAGCTCTTATTTCTAGTGCAGAACATGAGTATCACTGAAATGCAAAACAACAGCAGGAACTGCTGGTTAACTTCATGGAGGGATACTCAGAATGCATCTACCAGGCACAGTCATGCTGATGTGACAGTATGTGTTGAAAAACCCAGCTGTAAATTTCTCACTTCCCTGGTTTTTTCCATGCCTTGTAAGTAGTATAGTGCTTAAAATGGTCTGGTATATATCATGATGTCGCAAGAACTTAGAATATCTCGCAGACAGATCTGAAGGGTTTCTTGAGTTGATTACTACACAAACCTTTCTCTCCCATATTTCAGTCAGCACAAATCACTGCAAGTGACAACTTAAAATTTTTGCTTATAAAATGTTTGCCTATTACTTAAGGAAAACATGGCAGCTGCTGGCTCTTTTGGGAGGTCAAAAAAAAGGGAACCCTTCTCTGGGAGTTAAACTTCTACTAAATGTGCAAGTTTGATGCCATTAACCTCGTGAAACCAGCTTAACATTCACTGGAGTCATGTGAGTAGCCTACACAGCTAGCAAACTGCTTTCACCAGGGGTCACAAAAGCCTGGCTATCTTCTGCTCATCACCTCCTCAATTACATTAATCCTCTCCACCCATAGCCTCACCCATCACTTCAGTTAATGCTTTATACTCAAATGGTGATTGGATTTAGCGGCTCAGCACTGCTGTAATTACCTCTCACAGCAATACAATTTCATCAATTCCATTCTAACTTTACTTGTTCCAAGAAGAAATCCAACTCCTTTCTAAAATCATTAATGCTCTGGTGTTTCTATCATAACCTCCACATTAAAAAAGGTTAAAAAATGTTATTAAAAATACATGATGAACTGAGTATTAAGTAACAGCCAACACGAGACATAAACCAAATTAATGTAAGAATATGAGGTACAATATGCTAATAGCATATAAAAGATGTGAATAGGACAGAATACTTGGAGTTATTCAACAGAAGTAACATTATTATGCAGAGGAGGAAAAAAGCAAGAAAAACTTATTGAGTTTGTAATTCCTGGTGTTCATTTGAGGGCATTGGCTCCCAATTAGGAACAATTTGTATTAAGACAGCTGATGAGAACATTGCCCCTGGCTGCACCCCTTCCTGCTCCTGTGTCACGGACGATTGAGCTCCCCCCACCAAGCAGACCCTGAACCACTGCAATAGCATACCATTACTGGCACAAGGTTCAGTTTTCCTTACATTTCCAGGGGTTATGAACAGACTGCAGCTCAGTCAGCACAGCATGGGGAAAGTGCAATCTTTTTAGCCATCTAAATGCAAGCCATTTTCTGCTTCTAAGTCAGAACCTGCAGTACAGACTCTTTGTCCAGCTTCATGTCTGGTTCAGCTTTAACAGCTAAAGTGCTCGGAAGCAGGGGGTGGATTTATTTATGTTTTTAAAAAATCATTTAGGAGATTCCCACTGGAGCATTTCTCATTGCAATATTAGAAACTGACTTTCCAATTTAATGAAAAAGCTTACATCAACAAGAACTCGTTGTTAAAGATGAGTAACAAGATGGCTTGAAAACAGATGGAACACTCTACAGAGACACAATTTTAATTTTCTTTTTGCTCCACTGAGCATGTTCCCAATGAAGAATTTAGCCTCAGCACCTTCCTTTTTTCTTCATCAGTAACTCTTTTTTTAGCTGTAGAATAGTCAAAACATCAAAAGGACTCCAGATATCCCATTTCTACTGCTTTTGGACAAATCTTCTGGGCTCATAGCTGGGCTTCTAATTAGGGCTTGGATTTTTGACTCAGTGCTGGCAAGACAATATTAACAGTAAGAACAATAGAAGAGGAGGAGGGCATGGTCAAGAAACACAATGCAAGTATGAAGAAATAAACAACTGAAGGACTTAAGTTGTGAGAACCTCAGAAAGATGTGTCCCGTGCCTCATTTCTTCAACACCACCACTCCATATCGTGACACCACTCAGGGCCTGACTCTTCCTCAGCAGTGCAGAACTTCCCCACCACGTGAGGACTGACACACAAGGTCCACATGGCTGAAGCAGGGGTTTACTCTGGGTGTCAGAGATGTGACTTCCCTGCAGGTGTAACTAAGGAAATGACTCCCAACTCCTGACAGCCAATACAAATTATATGGTCAAAAGTCTGTTCATTCAGATGCGATGTCCGTCCCATCTGGGGATGCAACACAGAAACCTATCTTTAAAATGGGAAGAGACAATACATACCCTCATCCTCCTAGTCTTCCCCACTTTTTCCCTCCATGTTCAAGCTGCCTTTCTTTCTTCTTTATAGCTCAAACACCAAAGAAACCAGATTACTGATCAGATCAATAGATAAAGAAGATTACAGCATTTTGTTTAGTTCTCTTAATCCCTCTGTTTAGTTAATATGCAATTGCCAAAACCACACCTGGGTCAAACAATTTCTTAATGACTTTTCTTTCATGCTGTATTTCCAAAGACACCTCCCAGGGAGGAAGAGGTAAGTAGGGTAAAAAGAAAGGTGAGAGAAACACAGGGAGATGTAATCGGGACAGACTGAGCAAGAGGGTTTCATGTTTGGGATAGCCCTTCTTTTATGAACACTGAAGAACAGCCAGGCTGGGTTTAGCATTTACCTGCTTTAACCACATTCACAGTTAAAACATCAACAGGTCTCTTGACTCTTGCCTACATTAAACCCCCACTGCTCTGGCATGCAGGAACCCAAAGAATTAAGCAGTAGCTTGTCACAGCTACACTTAAGAAAGAGAATTTCCCATGTATAGAAATGACTAAACCCCATTAAGTTGGCTTTCAAAATTCTTACACTGACTCTTGTATTCTACCGAATTTATTTGCTTATGTGTCACGATTTAGACTTCAGCATTTTTCATAAATACATGCCACAGGCAGACATCCCAATTGCCTGTCTGCCTACTTGGTGTCAAGGCAGTAGTGTGACACAACACAAGCACTTGGTGTGCTGCTTTATCAGGTCAGGGCACTGACCATGGCCAATTTAAACACACCTTGTGACAGCCTGATTTAATGACAACACTCTGGGGAATTTCAATTGTAACTAATTTGATGTTGAGGTTAATTTACAGACATTCCTGAAGCGAAAACACTAGGCAAAACATGTGTTGACATCTTTACAACACTGAAGGCACAGATAAAAACAGAAAAAGAGCTAGAGTGAAAGAAATGAGCTGTATGCTTCCCACATGTCAAGTGAGGATCTTGAACAAATTACTCAGCAAAGCAATTCTGTTGGGCCCCTGTGACTCCTCTTCCCCAAACACTAGAACAAGACTGATAATTAAAAGCATAGGGTCTCATCTGGAAATAATTCAGTATAACAGGCATATATACAATACTGCTTCCACCATTAGAAAGAACTGACAAGTTTTAAAAGCCTTTCAGGATTTCTTTGATTAGAGTTGGAGGAGGAAATCAAGAAAAAGTAAGTTTTCCAGGTACCACTGACAAATAAAACCCAAACTCTTTATGCAGTCAAAAACCATACAGCACTTTAACTATTTCTTATTTTTTTCAGCATCTGGGAGATGGGCACTCATCCTTAAACTCAGTCTGGTACAGGGCTGCAAGAACAGAGAACACCATGATTACCATGCTATGCAGCAGAGATTTATTTTAGTTTTACTTCACAAGATGCCTAATCATAAGCCCAAAGTGACTGCACCATTTCATATTATTTATTGCAGTAAAAAAACTACCATATTAACCATCCTATAAAAAAAAATCACTTGGCAGAAGTTTATGAGGATCTGTAAACCAAACCCTTATTAAAATACACTATTCCCAGTAACACGACATTTACAACATTACCCAATTGTTTCATCAGCCCCATACATTTTGTACAACAAACAGACAAAATTAATCTGGCCTAACCTGCTGAGGGAGCAACACTGAGAACTGAAATCTCCTATTTTAGACTTTGAAAATATGTTCAGATTGTCTAGGAAATTGAGACTTGGCTAAAGCTAAGCCGTTATCTTATTTTTGCTCCTGAGCCATGGGACTTACTTGATATAACCCTTAACAGTGAGACTTATCATGTCTCAGTTTTCCTGCTGTGAAAGAAGGAAAATGACCACAGCCTGTTTCTCTGGTGATAAGGGAAGCCTGGGAGGTCTCTCAGCCAGTGAGAGGACAGGCACGTATGAGACAGACGTAGACAAACTCTGGAAATTTCCAGCTTGGTCATCACTCCTAAAGACGTTCAACCTTGGACACCAAGGACACCAAAGCTTCCAGCAAGTGCCCATGGAGGCAGGAGGGCTACCAGGCTGTGCTGAGCCTCAAGGACAGCCAGAGCTTGCAGGTCACTTGACTGAGCTGTAGGTATGCAGGGAGAGTTCTGCAGCTATATTGAAACCAGCACCTGTATCTGGCTGCCCCTCAGGCAGTCTTCAAGGTAAATTTTAATTAAAGGTGCGGATAACAACAAAGAACATCACTGCTGAAAAGTGCTCGTGACCTCTTAGTCAGTTAATGCTATTTCAGGACAAGCAATTTCAAAAGCATGGGCAGATTCTGCCTGTTGGTCTCAGGAACAAAAAAAGGGTATATTATACCGTCACTAAAATACAGCCTCCCTCCTTCCCCTAGGTGCTACAAACAAGCTACACCACAAGGCAAGTCACATCCTTTTACACCCAGACCAAGGTGGTGGTCAGACAGCAAGTAGGAAGTATGCCTATGAAGGCACCACAGTCCAAGCTCCCTTACCTGCCCCTGATGGCATAGATGTAAGGTGCTGCTGAGCTTCGCTTCCTCCTGTGCAGAATTAAATACCCATGACAAAATGAAAAAGAAAACTCAGGGCTCCAGAGACAAGTGTTGGGGGTAAAAAACACAACACAGTCTGGAAAAAGGCATTTACAAAATGAAGGCTGCAGTGTAGTTTCCTTTAAATAGTCAGAATCTTAAATGCAAGTATTTAAAATTCAGATCTGAATAGCCTGAGATACAAAGTCACTTCAAAATACATCACCTGCATTTGTTGGCTTCTGCTTTGTCACAACAGGACTTTTGAGAAACAGGGATAAAACCATTTACTTTTCAGGTTGGCACCTCTACTTCCAACACCTTCATTTTGACTTGGGTGTCCCAAAGCAGCCACAGTCCTTTGAAGGCCCACACAACAAGGCACACAGCAGTCACCCTGCTGCTACCCACTGATGGGGAGGTGGTTTGTGCACAGTGTTTTCCAGTGTTGTTTGACAGAGACGGGAGCATGAAGTAGCCAGCCTCGAGGTTTCACTCCCTGGGAGCAGTACTGGGCAAGGGCAAGGTGAAAGACAAATCACATCTGGCTGTGGAGAAGACTCCACAGCCAGACATGAGAAACAAGGAATATGAAAATATGGAATCTTGCAGCTGAGGTAATTTATAGAAGACTGGTTTCTACTTATGTGCAAGGAGTGGGTTATGTTCTAGCTGGCCCACCTGGCGATTCTACATACAGAAGACATGGAGATAAACATGGCAAAAGCATCTGTAAGGCCTTATTTGTACAACAGAACCAAGCCTGGATTTAATGAAACAAACAGAAAGGTAATTACTGAAGTTCTCACATGGTATTGACAACTAATTTTAGCCAGAAAAAATGCCTTCTGGTTAGAAATGGCCAAAAAAGGTCAATCCCATAACTGCTGTAATAGAAATGGTGTGGCATTTCCACCACAAACACGTGGCAGGTTAACAAGAAATCCTTCTCCTAAAGATGAGCTGATATCTTCTAATTTTCACATATTTGCAGAAATAAAAGGGTTTTCCCTTGTGACCAGCAGTGGTCACAAAGATGCCAAAGCAAACACAAGTATTCCCCAGGATTAGTGAGTGCCCCCCTCCCTGAAACACACAGCATGATTTGGAATGCTCCCACTGTGCTTTGCTTTAAAAGCTGTCAACTGGAAGACACTGATGACTTCCACCTTGCTGATCTAACCCAAGTAGAAGCTATTGCTGAATGAGGAAAATACTTTGATGGTGTTTTGCCCAACTGATGTACTAACAACATACCCCCTCTCCCTGCTCAGACAGAGGCTCCATGAAGAACCTAACCTCCTCTGACAGGGTTTTGCTTCAGAGCTGCTAAGCAGTGACACTGGCTTTAACCAGTGCACAAGCTACCAGCACCTTCTCTTCCCTTCATACAATGTCACACTGAGGATGTATTTACACAGAAAGGGATGTCGAACTCTTTGAAGGCTTCAAGACAAAGCAAACATTGTCACCTGTGCAAGGTGAAAAATATGGACTTCAGTAAGCACTGGAAACAGAGGTGCACAGCATATTGTGAATTTAGCATTAGGTAAGTGTGCCCCTACTTCTCACTTCCTTTCTCCCTCACAATCAGCTTAGGATTAAGGCATATATGTATTTACATTCACACAAACATATGGTCATCCATATATGAATATACACACAAAAAATCTTAACTACCACCCACTGCTGCATCAAAAATGAGTAATTTCTTTTTTTTTTTCCATATGGCTAAATTTCAAGAGTATTTCTGGCACCGGTACACATGGTTAAAATGCAGTTGGGAAGCTGAAAAGGCAGCAAGAAATACGAGTTAGTCAGTGTAAAAGAACTGCAAATTGCTTGGCTCTTCATCTCCAGTTGAAGTGCCCTATAAAAGGATCTTTTAATTTTCCTTTTGCATGCACTTCTATGGGAGGAGAAAAAATAAAAATTAAAAAAAAAAATCAGTATTTGCTTGGAGCTTCAGAAATAGATTCAAATGCAATTACTGCTTCTATTCCTAGGATACAACATTTACGAAGTTATTCTTGAACTCATCTCTTCAGATACTAAGCCGCTTTATGAGGAATAAAATGGGCTAGAGTAGTAAATTAAACATTCAGTGACAAATATGAAAAAGACAGAAATGGGCTGTCATACAAACAGAGGTATTCTATATATACCCTTGTGAATTCTTATTTAAAATATTTCAGGAAGTTTTGATCAAATAGATGAAAGAAAAGCTTTTTACTTATGTATTTTATATCTAGCTATAAACATATATAGATAAGACATTTAATAGGTATATAAGATACTATCTTGTGTATGTATATATATATACACACATACACACACATATACGATACATTTAAATACATACATATATAAATATATATATACAGGATGAAAAAAAGGCAAATTCGCCTCAATTAGAATAAGCTCTGCACTCAGTTCTTTAAGAGAATGTGTTCCAATCAGTATCTAAATGAACTATACAGAAGCAACACAGCAACAATCCAAAGGCTGGCCTGCAAATCCCACTGAAACAGTTATAAATTGTGACACTTTGACACCTGTTGGAAGCACAAGTCAGAAAAAAGCCTGAAGGCGTCAAGGTGGAAGATGCAGTGTTGCTTGATGCCGGTTTCCTGCATCAAGCAGTCCTGACCATCCACTCCAATTCATGAGAGAAAACTGGAAATTATAATGTGGAAATATATATTTTAATTAAATTTATTTCGTTATCCACAAAGAACTCTTCCCTGAAACACTTGGTAATGCTTTGTCAGAAAAGATTCAGATGCCCAGCATGACACGGTTTCTAATTTTTCACTGTTTTAATGCCATCTATTTGCACCAAGTTACAGCAATTCAATCTCTGTCCTTCATCTCTACACTGTTCCTGAACTTGTTTCCATCTGGATTATCTATTAACTTTCCACATTACTCACTTCATGCAGTCCTCGTGTACTTTCAAGGCTCTCCTTGAAACCACTAGTAATCAGCCTGAAGTTCTGGATTTTGGATATTATTTGTAAAAGATGCAGTATCATAAACCAGGAAGTAGAAACACTACATTAGCACAGTATGAAGTGATAGAAATCTAGGGAGCACAAACAGAATTTAAATGTAGATCTTAAAAGTCGTTTGAATTCAGCTGCAAGAACATAACACTATACTCCATTCTCGTAAGTGCTGTCGAACATGCTCAAAGGAGTATTATGGAAAGGCTTTGACATCACCAGACCACTCAGTTAAACACAGTTGTAACCTGTATTTGGCTCAAAATTAGCCTATGTGCATGGGGGATATTAAAGGGTAAAGACAAGCATGGTATTTTCCCATCCACTGCTGTCTTGAAAACTCCATACTCCACAGCAGCTATTGGTGAATCTGTCAGAAGCTAGATATTAACACAGATTTTCTTCTAAATCACATTTAGAAAGTAACTGTCAGCAGAAAAATATTCTTACAGTAATAATGGCACATAGTTAATACCTATTATGAATGAAGATGTTTCAAAACCTCCAACAGTTATGTTGGCTGAATATCTGCTGCAGTACCCTGGACTGCAAATTAAGCATTTATCATTTAGTTGTCAGAAAGTATGTACTTAAGCATTTTTGTTACTAATATGGCAATATTTCTCATTGAAGAAATGATGAGAGCATCAAAAGCACAAGAATGTTATTAACAAAAAGCTTATTAACCAAATGCTGTTCTGTAGCAAGTCAAAAAATATATGAAAACGCTGATGTTTTCTACCACTGTAGTCGCCATTTCACTTACAAAGAGCAGTGACTCTTACACACTGAGGTCTTTTAGACAGACTTTTGGCATTTTAATATGATGATAATAACAAGTTGAAGAATAGAAAGTCACTCTAACCTTCCATCTGCATAGTCTGCATCGGCACCTCCCCACCAGACATCTGAATCATCATCTTCGGCATCAGCTGAATCAAGATTGTCGCTTTCCTCCGCTAATGGGCAGCAAACAAACTCCACACCACGAAACTTGTCGATTCCACAGGGTAGCAGCATGCCATAGTCATGGAGATTCATACTCTTCTCACTACAGGACTATAGAAAATAGAAATAAAACAGCAACAATTTTGACATGAAGGAAGCTAGAAAAAACATCACAGATCTTAAGAAATGTAAGGGGCTGTGTACTGACTTAGGAATTGGAAGCTGGTGAACTGCATGGTCTCTGGATTTTGAGAGACAATTTAGGACAGCCATGTGTGCATTCACTACCTGCATGGTAAGTAGTTCCCTACCTTTGTCCACACGACCACTGTAAGCAACAAGCTCTCCTTTCCCCTGCCCTTTAATCTTTCCGATTATACAAAGACTTGTCTCCTCCCATACGTATGACAACACCCTCTTGTGTAAAATCCTCACAGGCTCTGCCCCATAAATAGCAAACCTGAAGGCAGAATATTGCTTAATTTGATGTATTAATCCTGATCCTGATGTATTAATGCAACTGAAGAGTTCATTGCAGGAGAGATTAACATTTAAAATACCTATCATACTAGAAACACACTTTATCTGCTCTGACAGCTTCTAGCCTTGCTTAGAAAACAGTAATGCATAATTATACCTTAAAGAAACAGTGATGTAGGACAGAAAGATGTAGTGATATAGGACAGATGAAAAAAGGAAAATAGTTCAATGGTACACAGTGATAATGTTCTTCAGGGCTATGCCATTCCAAATTTGCATATACATAAAATAGACTAGGATTTGCCTGCACGAAGTTTGGTGCCTTCAACGCTTCATTTGAGGAACAGCAGTATGATTCAAGCAAAAACTGAAAATCTGAAAAGCTGCTGAGCACGTTTCAATTTTGACCTCCAGAAGGTGGGATAACATACAAACTAAGAGGTTCCAATTAAGAGCAGCCAGAAATCTTGTAGCTCATCTCCATTCTTATTCCTAAAACCTCTCTACATAAGGACAAAACAATGTCCAAACACATTAGCAATAATAACATTAGGTTTATTTCTGTTTTCAGAAATCACGGAATCACTGTAAATCACTGGTGATTTGTAAAAACTCTGTGCTTGGCTGCAAAACGCATTCACAGCTAGTCCTATGTGTTATCAGCTCTCTTACCCTTTTACACTGAATTTCATATATCACATTCTTTAAAGCCTGTTTGATCTCTGTGAAGCACCTGGCATACCAATATCCCTACTGAGGACAATGATAAAGGCAAAGCCTACACATTAGTAATCAATCTTCAGCTCCAGAGCATCACTAACACAAGAAGCCAAAGGAGGCAGAAAACATGGTGGGTGCGTGAGTGGACATGAAGAAAAAAAATCCAGTGCTATGAAACAGGGTGAGTGTTCTAAGTGTCAAGAGTTAAATATCCAGTAGTGGACTGGTGTGCTCAGGAGACTTCCTTACAAAGCAGAACAAAATAACATTTGCTCAAACATTCATCACAGTTTTTAAAGTCATCCCCAGAAAAGTGATACAGCTCTAAAGAAGGAAGGTGGGAAATATTAAGACAGATGAATATACCTCTTTTGCAACAGTATGCCAGTGCAGGTGTGTTTCACACACATCCATCCTTTCCTGGTGAAGGAACTTGCACTTGTCTGGTACCAGAAGAGCATCACTCACAAACTCGCCCACTGAAAAAAAAAAATAAACCCCAAAATGTTAATTTTGTTTCCAGTACCTCATCTTGTTAAACCCTTAGCCAGACACAGGGCAGCTTCCATGAATGAGTGGCAGGGTCTGTTAGCAGAGAATGGAACAATTTCTAAATGGTGCTTCTGCTACCCCCTTCTTCAAACCTTCCATTTCAAAGTAGCTCCTGTCTTTGATTTCAGTGATGTATTAGATGATGAAATCTTCAGCAAATCCAGTGTGAAACTTGCAGAACCCATCAAAGACATATTTGTGGTGCAACATGAAGTTAGGTGCTGATGGATCCAGCTCCTGGAAGGGGAGCGCAGGGACAGGGAGAGACAATAACATTTTGCATCCAAGTAGCGGTAGGGAGAGGGCTTCAAGTGTTTTGAAATATTTAGGTTTTCCACACAAAATGAATATGACACCAACACATTATTTTAAACAAGTTGAGAGTATTTCTAGTAAATTACAGCATGAACAGCAGTACAGTCCACTTAGCTATTTGAGTTGATGCAGCCTCCTTATTGCAACCTCATTTCATCAGTCAGACAGACTCAGGTTAGCCCAGAAGGCTGATGAGCAAATGGAGCTCATTAGCCAGAGAACAAGGTGATTCATGGATCACCTTAGTTTCTGGACAGACTGAAATGGGGCAAAAAGGCTCTTTACCAAGGACGTAACTGACTAAAGAGATTGTGCTGTCTTCAGCAGCGGAACAAAAATTTATAAACTAACGAAAAAAAACAATGCTCACAGCTTTAGTACTGACAAGTAAGAAGAAACTCAGCTGATAAGTAACACAATTTATTGGACTAAAATCACCATAATTCTGTCTAATTCTGGTATTGCAATGAAATAACCTCCAACACCTCTGAAGATTTTTTTAAATGAAAGATTACAGAATACTTTCAAGACCTCGATAAGCTGAATGGACACTAGGTTGTGAAAGGAGATGACTCAGCTGGCAGAAATCATCAGCCCCCTGGAGCACGTTTTGTCCATAACCTCCAAAAAACTGCAGCCTGAGTGTGTTAAGTGAATGAACCAAGGTGGCCAGTGGCTGCATGGCTGCAGTAACGGTTAATGAATCAAAGTAAGATGACTACGAGTTTACTGCTGCAGCAGTGGCTCACCTCAGGAAGCTGATGAACCGGCCCTTGAGACTTACAAAGTTTAAAAAATAACCAATACCCCATGCACTGGGACAAAGCCGAGTTCAACAAGCATTTGTACACGCCTTTGTGAATCACCAAGATGTGTATTTCACATGGAATTCCTTGATATAGTTCAGTGTTTTTGATCTGAACCATTTAAAAGCCAGTCAGTTAGTTTACTAGGATAAAAAGGCTTTTGTAAACTTTATCCTTCAGTGACAAGCAATGGCTGCAAATCATTAACAGAAATGGCTTCTAAAGGATCCAAAATAAACTTGCAAACATAGTGGGTTAAAACATTTTCCTGTAACCCAAAATACAAAATCTGCAGCTTCTGTTAACAAAGTGTCTGCTGACAGCAATATCACACCCAAATCTTAACCTGAAATTTGAATAAATTTGCAAGGCTTTTTTAGCTGTTCTTGTCTTTGCAGGTGACCATCCTGCCACATGTTCAAAGTCACTCAGCATGTAAGTAACTGGCAATTGCTACTGCTTCAATTTAGTCGAGTACTTGAGCACTAAGCAAGCACATGGGTGTTTCGCTGAAGACTCACAGAGTACATTGACTTCGCTCTCCCAGGATGCAAGACTGCATACAGAACTGCTGCTACACTTTTCTGGCTGTTCAAGCATGCAAAACTTTCAGTCTTTAAGGCAAGCATCTCTATAAAACAAACAAAACAGACTCCCGGAGTGTGTTTTACACCAGCAAACTACATCCAACTTCAGGAGCTATGCACACAGGCATGCGTGTGAGCTGGCATCACTGTCTGACTTCTGACACGCACAAATGTGCACACACCCAACAGATAACCTCTAAATGAAGCCATTCCATTGACCTTAACTCCCTGCAGTATCATCAGAATATTGTGTGCATGAAGTTAAAATTCAATTAATGGTATACCGCGTCACTGACAAAAACCCCCTGTGATTTTGGCCAAAGTAACAAATACTGATGTACCACTGAGTTTCAGCCGCCAAATGCAAGATGGAAAACTGCATGCCCAAAGCTCTGGGCAATGCAGCCTGGGCTATGCAGCCTGGGCTGCGGTGTCATTAACAGTATGCATGAGTGTAAGTTTAAAACCAAAACACACAAAAACCTTCACAAAACAAAGACAAACAAAATAAATAAATAAAAAAAAACCAATCAAACAACCCCACCACACACTCACACTAAAAAAAGTCCCCAAGCCACCTAAACAACAAAAGCTTCCCACTCTCTTGAATGGCTGGACACTACTAAAGAAACACAAGACATTTGGATATAATTGAATGTAGAGTATTAGATTTGACTTTTATACACAGAATGTGCAACTGCTTTATAAAATCAGATTCCTTGAAAACAAGGTAGCAGCATCCCCACAGCACCCCAAACTTTCATTTCAAATGCAGCTCCATTTTGCAACCACTTTCTGAATTTCAGAGAAATAAGCAATCCATCGGAACAAGCTCCCCTATGGTTTTCCAAAGGAAAGAAGGAGCTGGGGAGAAGGGTGGTTGTTTAATCTAACTACTTCATTATACAGAATTCTAGTAAATTCTTCAGGGTTGTGAACATCTGGACAGCAGCAATCACTTACAACTTTGCATGTGATACCTTCTGCCTTTAATTTTTTGTTACAAATAAAATCTAATTCTGCCCATTATTTACACATGCAAAGAGCTCATGCAGTGGAAACTTTATTCATTTCATTTCATTATAATTGTTACTAAAGGTTAATGCAAAGCTTTGAACTTTTGTTCTATTTTGGTTGTTGCTTTAAATAAATTAATGTTCAAGAGGCAGTTTGATGAACTAAACTGAATTCACTTGACAACTGCAGCATTTATTTTGCCTGGGCTAGTCCAATAGAAACAACAAATCCATCAGAAAAGCATGTCAAACACTTCTGATTTGTATAGAAGCTTCTACCTGTGTCATTCCAGTACACATTTAACTTTCAATGCTGCTGAATCCTAAGACTTTGGAGATTCTTTGCTTTCTTTAGCAAGTAACCCACGGCATACGCAGGGGAACAACCAATCCTGTGCCTCCTAACAGGGGGGGCCAACATGCACGGCTCTAAAAATAAGGAAGATTTACAGTAGTACTTCTGTTTGCCAGTATAAGCCATGACTGTGCATCTTTCTTGGCCGATGGATCATCCCAGCCCAGCACTGGTTGTAATTTCCACTGTCAGGTGCTGAGATCACCACACATATCACTCCAATATTATTTTTTCTTCCAGTGGTTTCTTGCACCAACTTGCACCCCACCACACTGTCCTTCACACCCTGCCTGTGAGGCTTAAATTGGATGAGCATTTTTCCCTAGGTAGCGGCACTGCATTAAAAGCCTAATCCTAACCCTGGTCCCATGCTGTCTCCTGGTCCTTACCAGTACCTTACCACCACTGCCCTATCCAGCCACCGGTATACCATGGCTAAACCACAACCATGCCAGGGATGGAAGTGACTATAGAATTTGTGCCAAACCCACACCACAAATTACAACCACCGTCAGCACTACTTCTGTTGGTCTTATATTTATCACTTCTTCCTGTACTCTTCTGCCTTCTTCAGCATCTCTTGTATTTAGTGTGAAGTGTCCCTGCCCATGGCAGGGGGGTTGGAACTAGATGATCTTAAGGTCCTTTCCAACCCTAACTGTTCTATGATTCTATTTGATTACAGCCGTACATCTGTGCTCTGCTAAGGTACTCCAATAGTAAACCACCATGGCACAATTTGTCTTGTGGTGAACTCATAAATCAATAAACTCCCTCAAGTGATCCAACACACAAATGTAAGAACTTCTTGTTTTTCAGTACCTGTTTACCCACTCTTGCAGGGAAGGACTGGACAAAACCAGAGTTCTCTGGCTTGTGGGTTTCTAACCAGTCTGGCACAAACAGTCCCGAAGGGGAATTCTGGGCAGAGATCACTTTACCACATTAAAAAACACCATTTCTGTGCCCATCATTCATTTAGCTGAAGGCTGACAATCCACTCCTTGCCCCAGTTCCTAGTTGCTAACTCAAGCCTGCACCTTCGTTTACTGCACAGCAGTAGAACGTAAACTGTGCTAACACAGTAAGTCACAGCTTAATTTCATTTTATAATACTCATTATTTGTTTCCTAATGTCAGTAATCCCTTTCCTGATGCCCAATTCTCCATTATATTTGTAGCATACTTCTTCATATTACCCTATCCTGGTGTATTACAACAGAGCAGCAGTTCATGTTTTATAAAGACAGCTTTGCCAAAGGTTATGATGCCACATTTTACTAGTAAATCATTTTATTTTGGTCACGCACATCCTATTTTCTGGAATACACTCTGGGAACAACAACAGGTTTCGGGCTGAAAGACCAGAAGTTCTGGTTCAGAAATTTCATTTTTCAACAGAGCAAAGACTAATAAAAACATTACATCAAGAATCAACCTCTAGTAAGAATTAAGATTATAGTGAAGGCAACTCTTCTAGGAAGAAAAAGGGCCAGCAAGTGGGCACACTCATAAGATGACAAACTTACCTGTTTCATGGCAGATATGGTACCAGTGAAAAATAATTACATATAAAAATGCTATACCCGGAGAGAGAGACAGTCCTAATCATGAGACTTTCCATGCACTGCATAAACCAGATGGGATGCGAAAATCCATCCATCGCTGCACAGAAAAAGATTAGATAATAAAGGTAAATAAACCAAAATCCATGACACCGGATGGATGCAGATGGTTAGGATCCCAACCTACAAACAAGCATGTGCAAATTATGTTCCAAGGAGTACTTTCAAACAAAGCTTGTGCTAAATTTTGCATGAGGAGACAACACACATGCTGAGGCTCTGGGACTCAACGCTTCATTTTCTGTGTCAACATTAAGAACAAGGCCCTTACTGAAATGCATGTTCAAGCTCAAGTGCTTGCACCACACATATTTGAGAACATTCTGAGAGATGCCTCTTTTCACTGTGACTTTGCATAGATTACCCCGAGCCATCACAGGCTCAGCACAGTGCAGAGAGGAACAGGTCAGCCCTGCGCCTTTCCCTGTCCCTGGCTTGGCTCTGTTCTGCTCCCCAGGCTCAAGAGCTCAGCTCCCCACAACACCTCTGCTAGTTCTTGTGCCTACCCAACATTTAGTTAAACAAATGTAGTAACGTTTATTTATTACATATTATGTAATAAATATACATATATTATACATGTATTATTACATTTATGTAAGCAGCCATACAGCTTTAGTATTTTTATTAAGGGTGATGTTTATGTAAGTCTTTCCGTATGATGCTTTCTTTTATTTATAACATTGGTATTTAAAAGTTCACAGCAATCTGCATCAGAGTGCAAGCGAAACACATTGGCTTCCAGTGCAAAGAAGCAACATTTTATTGAAAAATGCTTTTTCTTTTCTTTAGAAGTCCAGAAAAGCTAAGAAGATGCAAAGCACCTATAGATGCTTTATGGTTTTCATTTTTTGGTAAAATGATTCAGTAAGCACAATAATCTAGTGACATACAGAACCAGTCATAGCGTACTTCACTATTTTAGACTTGTTATCTACAGATCAAGAGGGAGAGGCTGTGCCTGTCAAAACCCGTATGAGGGTTTGCTGCCATTCCAAATCCCCTGGGCATAGACACTTGCCCTGGCCCATGGCATTGTTTTCCTCTGAACTTGGGCATAAGATATGTTAAGCTCATCTCATATTAAAGATCTTCAGTCTAGTTTACAGGATTTTAACAGCCTCAACAATGGTTTTGTAGATTTCTCCAATTTCAAATTTAATTTTAAAAGAAAATTCAAAAGAAGCAATGTTCAGGAAGTATGTAAAAGCACCCACAAAAGACAATTTCTACCTATATCGTTACCTATGAAGAGCTGCCAATATTAATACCAGTACCCACTCAGGTATCAAATACCACCCTAGTGTATGTCATCCCCCAGTAATTTACAAGCATTGAGAGCAGCGTTGAACAGTGCTGAAACCCACCCCAGGTACTCCCTAGTGAAAGTCACACTTCAAGGGAGCTTGTACATGGGGACACTAGCAAGGAGGTGGAGAGCCTGGTTTTGCACCAAAACCCTGCTATCCTTAAAAGCTCAAAACCACCTTCCTTGACCCCATTCCAAACACCAAAGTTAGAGGCCTCTACTTAGCCTGCATCCATCAGCCAAAGGAAAGGCAAGGTGGTGCTGATGAAACATAACATCTGTGGCCTGGCAGCTTGCATCATCTATATTTTTCTGGTGAGTAACTGGCTTCAGTCTTGCTCGTAAGACTGTGCCCAAAAGAGAGCTCTGTAAGAAAACTGTCCCTACTTCACTGTTCTATCTGAATCCTACAGCATAAATTTCGGTAAGAGACCCATGGCACAGGAAATGGACAGCAACGCAGACCCCCATTTGAAGGGCAAGAGGCACAAGTGACAGCAAAACCTGCACAGCCAACTCTGGCTGCAACAGCAGCTCTTCCATCTTCCAGGAATTCAGCTGAAACCAACACCAGCCCCATTAACATGTCTCTGTATCAATCCTTTCATCTTCACAAAGTTCCAAGAAGTTATCTTCCATAACTATAACTGGGGTTTTTATTATTTTTTGGAGCAAACCCATCCATTACATTTTAAGCATCTAAAAATAAGGCCAATGGTTCTCCAACAGACATTTTCGCAGCATCAAAGCAAGTGCCTATTGCTTTAGTATTTTTCTGCTTCAAAGTAGCCCTTGAATACTCTCATATTCCTGCTTGCAAAGAAACCTGAAAAGGTAAAGAGAGTACACCCTCTAAAAAGTGGTTTATTATTCTGTTATTTGGCAAACAGAGAGACAAATACACCCTGACGCAAGCACTCTCACGTAAACCACCTTTACTATTGACAACATTTACCCACTTATTAGGCTACAAAAGTCAACTATTTGGGCTGAGCAAAGCTCTTCTATTAGATTAAAAACTGAATGGCAATTCTAGCTGTACTACATCTTAGCACCCTGATGCTCCTAGGACCATTTTGAGAAAACAATTACAGTACTTTTCACAAACATACGACCTTACGTGGGACATAAGATCAAGGTAAAAGAAAAGCCGCTATAATGAACTCATTGACAAGGAGCGCTACTGTTGATAATATCACATGCTCAACTGTGATTATTGGAAAGCCCAAATAGCTCACACAAAGTTCTGGAGTTGAAGGGCTAAAATCCCTTATGTGCATTTCTCTGAATGAAAATAATAAACTGTATACCAAGAAATAAACCTATATTTCATGGTGTTTATTATGTCTTCATTTTCATAAGGCACCATACATAAAAAGGGGCTATTCTCAAACCTCTCTCTTCCTTTCTTTGTAGCTCTTTGATCATAGACATAAATGGACTTTCTGCTCACCTTGCTACTTACTTGCCTGACAGAATTTTCTGTCTTACTTTCTAGTCAGATTTGATGCATTATGTCAACAACAGATACATCTGTTTACAAGCAATAAGATTCAAAATTCACATCATCACACATTCTAGCATCTTTATAGACAAAGCATATAAACATTCCTCAAAGGTCTGCTGCACCTCAATGCTTCACTGAAGCATGAAGTTCATCTACTTCTCTCCTTTTTCCACTTGTCATTCCTATCTTCGAGGAACAACCTTCCTGAGAGTACAGTAAGATGCTCTTTCTGTCCCTCTCTTACTCATTAATGCAATACAACAGAACTTTGCTGAAAGCCCATTACCCAAGCATCATGGGTTATGCCCTTATGTGTTATGCTGGGATTCTTCCTCCTGCCCCATCTTCCTAAAAAAGCCCACCCAGAATTTACCAGTGTGATCAGCAGGAAAGGTCCCCCCAAAACAGACGATCTGATGGGTTTTTCCCTTCAATTTGCTTTCGCTAGGGCACCGATCACTCACACTAACAAACTTCTTTTCTCCACACCACAAATCAGAGTGCTGCCTCTTAAACATGATTTACTGAGAAATGGGCCCAAAAGCAGGCTACAAAGTTGAGCTCAGGAAGCTGAGAAAACTCAGGATTGAGTTGCTCTCCCTCCCAATTTCTCATTTCACTGGTTATAGCTGCAAAGATTCTGCCACGAATTAATAGCCCCCTCCCTTCCAATTATACAATCCTAATTTCTTGGAAACAGTTAGGAAACGGCATGAATAAAGTCTAGAAATGTCATTCTGGATAGCTTGACTCCATCCCGCCTTAGCCACAGAGCTCCTAAGTGATATTGCCCAAGTAAACACCTTTTCTCCTCCTCCTGCACCATCCTTAACTGCTCATTGCTTCCTTCCCCTCTCTTCTCTACAGCCCCAACAGACTTTTCAGATTGGCTTTTCACTTTGACTCTATCATTGCAGTAGCCCTGTTCAATACATCTGTATCAGGACATGGTCAGCTGCTCTGGACAGCTGGGAATACACTGAGGACAGGAATCTCGCTGCTAACAGTGGGAAACAAGATTATAAAGTGAAGGATGCCATCCACAGGTACTTGCCACAGGGTAATTTGCTGGAGTATTTCAGTGTTTTTTGGAGCAGAGGGGTTATGTGGGGGGAATTCAAGGTCCCAGTCTAAACTAACAGCAGCGTATCTAGCTAAAACAGATTTTCCGCAGTGCTATAAAAAGAACAGGCAATGAAAATCTGGAAGGTGCTGGAAGCCAAGGTAAGTCAGACAAGACTGATTCTATGTACAGCATAACAGAGGGAACACTACTGGGTTCCTCAAACTGGAGGGAAAGAATAACCCAAGAATTGATTGGAAATTGTTTGATGTACAGACAACAGTTGGTAAAATTCACAGAAATGAATAATCCTGAAAAAAGAATACTGGAAAACTCTAAGGAACAGATTTGAAACATGAAAGGCTTAATTAGACCATTTGTGAACAATCAGTCAGATTCTGTCAAGAATCCCGGGACACTGGACATTATTTCAAGTATCCTGGGCCACAACCAAGTAAGGAGAAAAAAAATCAGGAGGGAAATAGGACAGTGATACCTTCAACGACAACAGCACTTTTACTCCATGAGGAAGTACATACAGGCTGTTTATGCAGAACTGTCGGAAAGATGCAGTTATATGCCTGCCATTACATGCCAGCTGCCATTCTGTTTGGCAAACATCCTGTCTCTGTGTAGCTTTTTACAGCAAGCTGCAGTGAAACAAACACAGAAATGTTGTTCCTCAAAGACCGACCAACTCAGTCTGGAAAGGAACTGCGGGGGCAAAAGATAAGAGTATCCTGACTACCCGTGCCCCTGAAAGTTGGCGTGGAAAACAACACCAGAAATGTTTTCCTCATAAATATTTCTCCTCCAAAACAGTTGGGTTTTTTTTCTCTTCCACACTGAAGCACACACATCTCTGTCAACTACAAAAAGCAATGTGTGGAGTGCAAAGAATAGGAAATGAAAGAGAAAGGAAAATCAAAACATTTCTGCCCCCCTCTCCCTCATGCTGAGGATCTATTACCAGAATGATGCAGCAGAAGAGCCTCCCTGAATTTGCAAATGCTTCTTTTAGTAAGGTAAGATTCCCCTGGTAAAAGCAGCATTGGTTTTAACTGTTTTCAATCTGTATGCTAAATGATTTATCTCAAGTAGGAAAGTAGTCAACCATTCCCAGGCCTAGTCAAGGCAACATTCACTCTCCTCTGTACTCAGCAAGATTTTAATGAAGCTGGTTTTCCAAAAATATCGAAGGAGAAGAAAAAGCTAGTGGCTTTTAAAAACTAAAACCATTCCTAAAAACCTTTTCAGAAATTATTAGCAAAACTGCATACCATGATTTGATAAATAAAGATGACAGATACTGCGGGGCCCATTTTAATGCTCTTCCTTATGTTTAACTACAAATATCGAGTATAACTTAGTATTTCTCAAAAGTGGATTCAACATTCAAAATCTCAAGCAACCATATCTTCATGAATCTTACTTTTTCCCCATCTGTCTCGAGGTTTTTTCCAAGCTATAAGATGGGTGAATTGCAAACAGATTTTGCTTTATAAATGCTACCAAAAGCATGAATTTTAACACTCCAGCTATTAACATCACGTTCTGCTGCCGCTGAGATGCATGACAAGCTGCACGTCAGTTGTCACTGTTTCTGCTCTCTCTCACAGCAGGCAGCAGATATGTTTTGCAGCAAGATCTGCAAGTGCAAATCTCAAAGCAGTTTAAACTCCCTTTTGGCTGAAGTGACACTTCATTATGCAAGACGTGCCTGGAAAACAGGCTCTGATAAGGAAACAGCATACAGGAAGAAGTAATTGGATTAATTCATTAATAACTTATGTATGCATACTAGTGACTTGCTAAAGACACCTATCAAACAGTAAAATGGCATAAAGGTTAAGATGCTTGGAAACAATTCAGCACAACAGGGACCAGTAATCCCGCTGTGCTTTGCATTACTATACAATGCAACCTCGGGCAATTCTCAGGAACTGTGGTAAAGCATCAGGAATCAGGAGGAAGGCTAGCAAAGGTCCCACTAGTCACTGATGTCTAAGAGGGAGTAATGACCATAACCTTATAGATAGGTAGAAAAATCCTACAGATGCCTTGAAGGTTTGGCCATTTCAAATGCTGGGACTCCAGTGAGGAATATAAAACATTTTAAACAAGGGAATGTTGTTAAAATAAAACACTTTAAACAAGAAAATCTTACTTCAGTAAGATTTCAGGTCTGGTTTATTGTTTTGGTAGGTCATTTGGCCATCCATCCTGCCCCCCAAACACCTTCACACTGCACATTTCTTTATAAAAACCTTCTTTTTACTTCAGCAGTAATTTAATTCAGTTGTTGCTCGCTCACTCTCTTCTGGCAAAGAACAGAAATCACTGTGAAATTGAGTTCAGGCGGTAATTGTTTCTGCAATACCATCTTGTGCAAAGGCTCTGATGAGTGAATAAATACCTCCATAAATAGCAGCTGAAGATCACCTTAGCAAAAATACCTTGCTGATTATTAACCACCTAAGCAATCACTTTCCATAATACTGCTGAGCCCTAAACATTCTATTTGCCAAGACCAAGCTTCCACTCAAATTGTCACTACTTCTGGGAGAAGGACTTCGCTGTATTAACAGTCAACACACTTGCCAGCAGAGCTGCCGTTCAGAAAGGCTGGAGGAGTGAGCTGACAGGAAACTCAACAAGTCCTACCCCTGGGAAGGAATAAGCCCTGGGAATGATACAGGCTGGGGAGGAACTCTGCAGAAAAGTCTCAGCTGGGGCCAAGAGCAAGTGGAGCACAAGCATATTCTGACAGCAAAGATGCCCAGTGGTGTCCTGGGCTGTACAAATAGAAGCGTATGTAGTAGAGTGAGGGAAGTGATTAACCCCTTGTACTTTGCGCTCCTTAGACTGCATCTAGAATACTGTGTCCACTTCAGGACATCCCAGTGCAAGGAAGATACTGATGAAAAGGAGTGAGTTCAACAGGGGGATTATTGAGGAGACCAGAAAACTTGGCCTATAAGAAGAGACTGAGGAAGTAGGGCTTGTTCACCGTGGAGAAGAAACAGCTTCAAGGGAGCTAGTATCTGCCTGATCATACCCATGAAGACATCATGAAGACACAGTGGGCTGCTTCACAGCACTGCACTGCAGGAAGAGAGAGTGGCCATAGTTTGAAACAGGAGAGATCCCAAACAGATAAACTTGTGGAGGAATAATCACAAGTGTAACTAAACATAGGAAAAGCTGCTAAGAGAGGTTGCAGAATCTCTTCTTGCAGATTTTTAAGATCACACCAGACAAAGCTCTGAGTGGCTGGTTAAAATTCAGTATCAGCCCTGCCTCCAGCAGTAAACTGGACTCAGAAAGTCCTGAGGCCACTTCCATCATAACTGACCCTACGATTCTATCCATACCTTAAATCTCCCCTTATGCTAGCAACAAATCAAAGTAGCAACAATCCCTGACTTCTTTTCAGTCACACTGGCCTTCAAAACATCATGATTTCTGCACCCATCGTGTGACCTACTGCTTGGGCTTTTGAAGCTGTTGCAAACTACAGTATCATCAAGAAAGTGGTATCTTGCCTAGTTCACAGACACCTTCACACACTCTGTATGATCATGTAAATTTAACTGAATGGCTTATTATCCTGTCATCCATCCCAAACAAGGGTGATAGCTGTCAGCCTCATGGGCAGACAAAATGAGAGGCCCACACTCAGGAGTTGGGAGGAGGGTGGGGAGGAAGGTGTTTCTAGGCACCAGTGTCCCAAACAGATATTATCTACTCATAACCAGCACCAAAGGGGAATGTTTGGTCACAACTGGTGTGGCACACAGGCCAAAACACAGAGAAGACATCATTCATACTTTCTCCTGCAGACTTGCAGCTAGCTGATAACCAGAGGATTTTTGGGCCATGAGTACCTCAGAGACACCTTGCGTATCACTGGAAGAGGCACTCAGGAGGCTCAGAAAGGCATCCTCCCACTTCTCAGATGCCCATAACTAAACTTAGTTGGACTCAGCAGAGTCATGCTATTTTGGAGCACATTTTTCTTAATAATGTAAAAAAACCTGCTGTAAATTGATTCTGTTGTAACAGACCAAAATAACAGTAATTGTACGCAGCCAACTGCTCATAGATAATAAAAATGGCATCAGAGTTGAAATTACAGCTTCAATTTTCATTAGAATTTAAGTTACTCACGAGACACCTTGACACAGGAGACATTTTATAAATTTTGAGAGCAGTTACATTAACTGAAAAATGAAATAAAGATTTGCAGCTCCCTACCATTTTAAAGCTTAACAAAGGAAAGGTACATGAGACTTCAGTATTCCTCCTTTATGATGTGCCAAATCAACTTGGGAGATCACTGTTGGCTAACGAAGGAGAACAAACGTAGTACTAAAAAGTTCTTGGTAAGCTACAGGAAAAAAATGTTAGCTTAAGATTCAACCAGGTTTCAATACAGAAACCTTGCTTCCCAGACTAACTGACAAAGCGACACATCCAAATGGTTACGATTTACAGAATGGAGCAAAAGGGCCTGTGGAGGGGAAGTTAGCACTGCAACCAGACTGAAGCCTAGCTGCCCCATGCCCAACTTTGAAATGTGAAAAGAAACATTAAAGTTTGATCACATCAGTGCTGGACAACAATACAGCAATGACTGTGATTCACACATGTTGTGTCTTCTATTTTCAGTGTCAACTAGTATATAAGAGTATTAAACCCAGCACAACTATAGAAAACCACCCTTTGTAGCTAAATGGCCATTCAGAAGTACGGGAGCTTGCAGTTTCCAAAGACTGTGCATAGTGTAAATGCTACTTTACACTGGCTTAGGACAACCCAGGTCACTGTTTCTCTCAAAAAAGGGTGGGTCTATGCTCTCACCAACAGCTATTGGTAATGCACGTACCATGAGATGGAAGTCCAAAATCCTTCATTTCGTCCCAGACTAAAGAAAACGTGTGTAATTCAATTCAAGCTTAGTGAGGTTATAAAACAGATGTAAAAAAATTACTTGGTATGTAGGGAGCTGAATTTAAGGTTGATTACAGAGCTTATGAGGGATTTCACTGTAAGAACGAAATATTCCTGAAGGTTGTTCTCCAAAAAGAAAACTATGCACACACAAAAAAGTCCACATTATGCAAAGACAACAACCTTGCCTATGCCATATTTAGAACAGACTAAATAAACAAGTCCAAGAAAACAGGTAAAAGGAAACAGTTCTGGTTGCAAGCTCATGTGCATGCTGTTGATCACTTTTCATTTGTACTGAAAGCGCAGGATGCTCCCCTGTGTTAACTATCATAAACATGGTAAGATAGTCCTTTTCCCAAAGGGTTTGTTGGGTGGACTGGTTCCAAACAGCTGCAGTCACAAGGAGCTGATTGTAAATAATCAATCGTCTTCTAACAGATTAGGAACAGTCATGAGGGGAAGGGAATGACTTGCCAAAATATCATGTATTCAGAAATTGTGTCCTAGGTTAAACTGCAATATAAAGGTATAAAATCACATCATACATAAGACAAACCCAATAGCCCAGGGAAAATAAAAGCCAGTTTCCTCCAAAGGATCAGAGTTCCTAAGTTCCAAAGGATCAGAGTCCCTACGGAACAGAAACTGCTAATGTATTCACCCGAGTACCTTCTGGAAAAAGTAACAGAAGCCAGTATTATTAGAGAGCCAAAATTAATTTGTGTTACCAAATTTAACTTTGATATCAAATTGTTATAATTCAATTTTCAGTTGACCTAGTTGCAATGATCTAATAGGGAAAAATGGGGCAATTTAAATGTTTTGCACATCAAGAACTTGCTGACAAAGCCATCGGGACTTAAAGATCAAAAATATTAATGCAGAAAGTAAATAACTTCCAATAATCACAACTGACATTCATTATCCCTAGTACAGGTTTTTGCTATCTTCTGATATTTCAAACTAAACAATTAGGAAGCATAATTAATGGCCAGGTTTGAGTACAGAACTACAATACAACTCCTTCCTATCAAGTCTGCAGTTTTCAGGCACACACAAAAAATTCCTGGGTGGAAAACAACAATAAAAATCCAGGGGATTAAGGAGAAAGGTTATGACTGTAAAGAATTTCTTTTTAAAGCATACTCATTATGTTCTAGTAAAACTGAAGTACTTTGCATTAGCTCCACGTTCATATGTTTAACTGGAGCAAATTGCCCTTTAAGTTCCCTTAGTGATCATTAATAATTTCCAAGTGATTCTGAATATTCTTAAAAACGTACTATTTATCAAGCTGAAGGTCAGTAAGAAAGCTCAAAATGTCTGAATAAAGTTTAAATCCACAGTGAGAGCAAAATGCAGAACTGCTCCTACATTCACTAATACAGATGAAGCCACTCATGAGGAAAGACTATACTGTAATCAGTAACCCAGCACCAATTCTTCAAGCTAATGGAGTATTAAAGCTATTGGCTTTACTTTTGCTAACAAGAAGGTTGTGGCTACTACTAAGTATTATGCTGGTATGTTCTACACATAAGCAGATCAAGAAGTTTAAAAACTGAACTGGCCATGCACAACCACTTTGCAGAACCAGTTTTCACTTCCATCACTTTGTAACTCCCCTATGCTGGTTTGTTTCTTCTGTTTTAGAAGAGCAGAGTACAGTCCCGTTCAAATAAAATAAATGCAAGCCGTTTCATGGAGCAGAAATGAATAAATGTAAGCATAGGATTAAAAAGTCCCGAACAATCCCATCAGACGCTTGCTTTGGTAAATGAATGCCAGTGCATTCCTACTCCTGAGTACTGTAGCTGTTCTTCCTTTAGCTTCCTGTAACAACAGACTTGAGTAAACTAGAGAAACTCGTGATACCCCCTATACTAACAGGCCAGAGAAGACTGGCAGGCAGGCAAGATGATGGTAGGAAGTAACAGGTCACTTTGGAGGTGACAGAGTACTTTCCCATCAGCAGCAGCCCCTGGCTTCCAGAGGCTGAGCTGGCAGTTCCTTGAACCACCCAACCCATCCTGACCAGTTAACTCCGCCTCAGCTCTTATGCTTTCAGAGCACAGAAAAATCTTACACAGTCAAAATGGTTCCTTAAAAAACATGCACTACTGTTCCACTTCTTTTGGAGGAGGGGTGGGATGGAGGGCTGCTGGTTGTAGTCTAATCAGCTCTCCGGTTGTGGGGCTGTTGACAAATTATGTGTCCAAATTTGAAGAGCTTCAAGAAAAGCAAACTTTAAAAAAGAAAACAAACAAAAAGACCCACCAACAACACCAACACACACAAACCAAACCAAACAATATCCCCTGTCTCCTCATCAAAAGCAAGAATTGAAAGAATTCGGGACAGTTCTATTAAAAACAACAAAACACCAAATGCAACTACATGAGAAAGTTCTTGAGTTTCTGTTACTACTTACCCCACAACACGGCATACTAAAAATAGCTTGCTTTTCCAATTCCAAGGAGAATCTGCTGTCTACATGGACTCATCAAAACCTGAATTCCTAGATGGTAAATGGATGCCTCATTCTCACAAAGTGTAAGAAAACAACCCCACACATTTCACCACAAAATGTCTCCTGTTACACTGTAGTTTTTACCACTGATCACAAGTATAAGGTTTCATGTGAGGGAGAATGGAGCCCAAAGGGAATTTCTGCTTGTATGATAAAGATGCCTGTGCTTGTGCATAAAGGACTGTAAGTGCTGAAGAATGTTTGACCTTCAAATGTCAGCATGTTCATCTTGCAAAGACTTCAGATGTTTACACAACCATGAAGTGCTGTAACTCTTCCCTAGAGACCCACTCTTGAGCTCAGCAATCCATCAAGCGGGAATACAGTTGGTGTCATCCCAGCATAGCTCTGCGGACACAGCCCTGTGGCCCTTGAATACCAGCTTGCCATTTCCTGGGAAAGCTGCTGGGTCCAACACAAGGCTGTATCTCTCCTTCACCCCAAGGCTGCCAGAGATGAGGTCTGATGAATGAACCGAGCAACTCCCAGCAGTTCAGGCACAGCCCTATAATGCTGCCATGCCTCCCCCCCTTTGCCAGTTATGGATAGTTTATCCTTCGGGGGCAGATAAACACTGCAGCACTGTGCTGTCACATCGTAAGCACTAGGTTTATTGGTCCTCTTTACCTGAAGGGCAAACTGCCCTAAATGAGAAATACTTTGCTGAAAAATAACCAAGCTTTTTCCCCACACTGAAAGTCATTTTGCTTACACTTTTCCAAGGTTACAGATGAATTTTCTGACACAAGCTTCCAACCAATGGCAGGTTACCCACTCAAGATGAGAATGTAAAGGCATATTTATAAGCAGGAGTTTAAGAACTTTCAATGAGTGACAAAATACTTTTCATAGAAAGGCACGTCAAGTCATTAAATACAGGAGTTTTCCTGTCTAAAATAAAGGACAAACATGGACATTAATTTATACCAACACTCTGACAACAAAAACCTAAAATATATACTGCTGGTTATAGCACATGTTTTTGTGGTTGTTGCTGTGGTTAAAAAACTAAGAACCATTTTACTGTGCTACTTAAAACCCCCACATTTTTCTTGAACAGTAATTCCGATGTCTTGATGGAAGTATTGTGACAAAAAACCCAAACCAAAGCAAAACAAAAAACCCAAAAAAACCCACCAAATCTAGAAACCACTTTAGAACTTAAATTCAAAGTGGTAGAGCTTAAATGCAAGGTCACCTCTAAATTACATGGGCACAATAATACTGTTGAAAGTAATGAAAGAAACAACATGGACACAACATACAACTCAAGGTGCATTGCAGAGAGGCTGCTGATACCCTGGAAGCATAGGCAGTTTATGTTCTACGCAATGAGAAGTGGTTCAGCTGTTCCCAGACCCGAAGGCACTCTAGAGGCAGTAACAGACATATTCAAAGACAAAAACCCCAAGGGACTGCACCCAGCATTCCCAAAGAATTCAATCATTTGCTTCTGCACAAAGGAATGGTCAAGTGGCATCGCTACCTTGCTTGATATTTCCTGCCTACATGGGAGAGATGACAGTGCAGCGTCAGTCAAGAAATGCGTATTTTAAAAGCATGTCATAAGCCTAACCCAATTCTCCAACAAGATTTTGGAACTGTGGTTTCAATCGCAGCACTCATAACAAAAGGCTCCTTCCCTAAAATTCTGCCCACTCCTCCAGCTTTTTCTCCTTTGGATTTCAAAACCTATTTTATTCAGTTATAATGTTGGGTTTGATGCATTGGAAGAACAACAACGCTAGCGTTTTGAAAAGAGACAACAATGTTCTTCCATCCTGTCTACAAAATAATGAACTTCAAATAAAGACAGAAGAACTCTTCAACTCATCCTATGTTGACAGCCACATATGGGATATAAATAGTGGAGAGGGAAAAAATATTTTAAGGATTTAAGGGGGAGGGGAGTGTTGTTGTGGGTTTTGTTTAAAAAAAAAAAAATCAACATAGCTGTAGGAAAATATGGAATCACGGACCTGCATTTTTCACTGCAAAGGGTAAATAAAAGAGCATGTACAATATTAATCAGAAACCACAAAAGGGGAAATCAATGATCATTTTTGTTATACCAAGTCATCTTAGTTTAGCTAGCTTTAAGTAGAATATCTCACAGCAGGTAGGTAATCTAATAAAGCAATAGCATCTTCCTTCAACACAGATGAAGCAACATCTGAATCAACTGTCTGCCTGTCTGTAACAGTCGGAACTGAGAACACTTCAATAAGGTAGATCTTATTGTAATCCGTTGAAAACAAAATAGAAGGAAAGTTGAGGAAATTACCCCTTTATTTACACCTGATGAAGCCCTGGCAGGTGTGCACAAACACCTTACTGCTCAGAACCCAGAGCATGTTTTTGCTGCGACCAGAGGGGATTTTTCTTCTCTTAGGTGCTTGCTACAGTTTAACTCGCAGTCAGCTGAACATCACACACAGCTGCTTCCTCACACCCCACACGCCCCTGCCCCCCCCTGCAGTGGGATAGGGAGAGAACTGGGAGAAAAAAAACAGTAAAATTTGTACACTGAGATAAAGATGCTTTAATAGGACAGGAACAGAAGGGAAAACACTACCAGTAGTAATCATAAAAGAACCAGAATATTCAAGTGATGCAAAATGCAGTTGCTCATCACCTGTCAAGTGATGCCCAGCCAGTTTCCAAGTAGCACTCCCCATCCAGCTTTGCCACTTGTTTATACACCGAGCATGACACCAGTTGGGGTCAGTTGCCCCAGCTGTTTCCCCTCCCAACTCCTTGCACACCCCCCGCCTGCATACTGGTGGGGTGGGGTGAGAAACAGAAAAGTCCTTGATTTAGTGTATAAACACTGCTAGGAAACAACTAAAACATCAATGTATTACCAAAATGATTGTCAAAATAAATCCAGACCACTACACTGTACCAGCTACTAGGAAGAAAATTAACTCTATCCCAGCCAAAACCAGGAGAGTCTTACCTTGTGTTTGTGCTACACCAGACTGATCTCACTGATCCCAGGAAGGATCACAGGGTCCCGCTATCTGCCTGGCTCAGGTAGCATCAAAGTGACATTTGAAATGAGATGACAGGAGATGCATGGCCAAGCTGATGAAGAGCAGGGAAGGGATTGCAAGTATGACCAGCTTGGATAGTAGATGCTGAGAGGAAGCAGAAGAGGGCATGCTGAGGAGACAAATGCCTAGCTAGGAAGAGGATCACTCAGAAGGAGAGGTGGGCAAACATCAATGTCTGAGGGGAGGAGACCTGAGTGGAATGGTAAGGGCAAGACAGTAGTGCCTGGTCAGCCAAAGAAGAGAGCAAGGCTGGAAAACCTGGAGTGAGAGAGAGACTTGGCAACAAAAGCAGCACAAGGACAAAAGCACCCCTCCAAGATACAGAAAAACAGAAGAGCAGATTAGAAAGGATGGAGGTAAGCAGCACGCTTTCACACAGGAAAGGAACCCATGTAATTATGAGAATATGTATCTCAGTTCAAAAACCCACCAACTTTTAGCTCAAATGGTCCACAGCAGGTACCCTCAATACAACATCAATAAAGGGTGTAAAGTGTCAAGGGGCACGCAAGAGTATTTCCTCAAGACAACATCTCACCACCACCTCCACCAATGCAAGACCTAGGTTCCTAACACCTCATGAGTGACCCTGCAGCGAACTGTCCTGTTGGGCTTTGAACCTTCATAGGTTCACAGCATGCACCAGATCCCGTGGCAGGAAGATGAGCAGCTTGTATACACACTGTGTGACAAAATCTACAGCTATGTGATGACTTCTGTTTGCCTGGGGCCTGATGCCTGCTGGTCTCATCTGATAACCTGAGGTCTTATATGGTGAATGACCATTACTCATCCATCCTCTCCAAGCTACTCATGACTTTGCAAAGCCATTTCAGAGCCTCCAGTCATCTTCCTTTCTATGCTGGAAAGACTGTGTTATTTCTTCTACAGGAGCCATGTCATTCTTCAAGCACTCACCATCACTCTAAATTCTTCAGTTTCTATTACACACTTATGAGGAAGGCCAGAACTGCACACAGTGTTCAAAAACACAGGGAAGTCTGTAACTGACCAAGTGGTACAGTTACGTTCTGCATCTTGTTCCCCATCCCTCTCCTATTAATCCCTAACACTGTTTTTTTTGGCATCAATGAACTCATGTTTTCACAGAGCTATTAATACCCAAGGTATCAGTCTTGAGAAGTTAGAGGCTAATCACAGTATCACTGTATAGACTAAGATGAGATAAATTTATTTTGTGCTTCATCCATGTACACTGCCTTTACTACACCAGTTTTCACCTGCCATTTTACCTTCAGCCAAAGACTCATCTAAAATTCTTCATACTTTGTCTTTATTAATTCTAACTTGAGTAACTTAGTGTCATCATTAAATTGGCCACTTATTTACCCTCTTTTCTAAATCACAAAGACTTTAAATGTCATAGACACAAGAACTGATCTCTTGAGATTCTAGTGGTGCCCTTTCTTGACCTTGAGGACAGACCATTAAGTCCCGCCTTTTTTTTAATCTTTCTTCTTATTTAGCCACATAAGAGTTTTCTCTTCTATTCCATGGTAGATTAGTTTAATAGCTTCTGGTAATGGACCTTGTTAAATTTCTTTCAGAAAATCAAAGTAGACATACTAACCATTTGCTTACTCCTTTTAAAAAAACCCCTGAAACTGAAAGAGCCTCTTGCACAGTATCATACTCCCTGACAAGTCCAATATCCCTATTCCAGCACTTCAAAACCACACACGCACTCCCCAAATAAGCTTATTGAAATGCATTTCCAGGCTCTTCCCCAGCACCTTTTAGAAATACCCAGTGATTCCCAACACTGACTCTTCCTTTGCAGTTAAAAACTATCAAATCTGTTTGAAACATTCAGTCCTTCTTGGAGACCAGAACATACTTAGCATGAGATCTTACCACTACTCAGTTAGGTGACAGAAATCTGTGGGAAGATGCTTCAACTGCAACCCAATTTAATGACATCTGGTAATATGTACAATTCCTTTTCCGCCCTCTCCCCACATTTCCTTCCTAGAAGGGTAAGCAAATACCACACTTTAACTAGCAGAATCTTCCCATTGCAAAATCAAGTACTGTAAGTTGAAGGAAACACACACACACAAAAAGATTAATCTGCTCTGTGACACCTCAAAGCTGCTCAGACTGAAAGTTCCTGGTTCGCCTGCTCCAAAAACTGGATGCATACAATGAACAAGCTATGACATTTATGCAGTGGTTTCATGTGTTACTTACAGGCTGTGTGTCTGTGAATGCACACATCTATCAAAATCAAACATACCCGGTGTGCTTCGTAAAGAATCCTGTGCATATGTACACATACACATGAATGCTGTTTCAAACACTTCACAATTTGGAGCTTGACTTACCAATAGATACTTTTGGTTTTGAAGCTTCTCCCCAGCTTTTCAACTACAAACTAGGGATGATGCTCCTCATTCTCATAAGGCTTATAAAACTAAACTTGTGTGTCCAAAGTCCTTGGGTAAGGTTAGGGAAATTTCTAAAAGGAAAATTTTGCCTTCAGGCAGGATCTGAGTGGTGAGCAGTAACTAAGGCTGCAGGAGAGGCCAACCTAGAAGGTCAGAAGGGAACATGGCCCATTCATGTGCACACAGTCAAACAGGGCAGGCAGATGGGGCTGCCCTGAAACTGAGGCCTCCCTGGTACCTCTTGCACAGGAAGGGTCAAACTAATGTTAGGAGGCAACCTTAGCTTCCTTCCTTCACTTATTTTTGAGCTCTTTTTAACCTTACTAATACTCTTTCAGTCCTACTTTTTGTGCTTAACTAATTCTATATAAAGCACTGAAGTGTATACACTACTTGTTATAGCTTCCTTTGTCCACTGTAAGGGACAAATACATGCCTCATTTTTGGTGTGTACCTATAAGGAATTTATCACTTTATGAGTAGCTCAGCAGACCCGTCACATTCAAGATCTCAAACAGTGTTTGTGTTGTGACCAGTTCCACAAATCCTTTTCTTATTAAAACCTTACTGCAGTCACCAAACAAGTAAAACATATACCCTATAAATGCACAGAAACACACAAGTTTAGACTTATTTCTTTTTATGGGCTTACACGAAAGTGTTTTATGTTTATCCTTAATCATATATAAGGGCATATTCTGGCCGCCACCAGAATGCTAATTTTGCTGTATTTCTTCACTTCAGGATTTCTATGCCTTCAGTTAGGACCTGGCAAAACCAACAGCTGAGCTGATGTCTGGCTCCAATGGGGAGGTGGAAAACTCCAGAAACAGACCCATGACTGACTGAGGAAGTTTTCGTGCTTCTGATAGGTGATCTCATTCAGGATTTCTCTGCCCACTCCCCACCTCTTCTCCAAGCAGATGATATTTTGCCCCCTTAACATGCAAAAGGCCACTTTAACAGTTCAGACAGTCCTGCTCTGCAAATAAGGTAGTTGGAAAGACTCAATTCTAAACCATGATGCAACACAGCAGCTTAGAGCTACAATCAAAAGATAAACTCACTATTGTTTGTACACATGATCAGTAACCCAACTGATGCTTAACAGCCACTTTCTTCTCTATTGCAGAAGCAGACCATAAAATTTGAAGCAGCGTTCAGGTATAATAGAAAACCATTTCTATTCAATGAAGCATATCAGGGCATGCTCTTAATTACAGTGCTGCACATAAGCACACTTAAGAACACACTTAAAGAACTGAGGCCCTAAGAGCTTTCCCCAGTTATCTCAGCCATGAGGATGCAGAAACAGGAAAAAACCCTGTTGTTGACACAACAGCAAAGACCAGCCTGCAGCCAAGCATGGGTTTGGAGCTGGGCAGGGACCTGGCTAGGGAGGACCTGCCAAGGCTTTGTAGCAGTGGAAGGAAGCGTGTTAGCAGACCTCATTATCCCTGCGCCACTTCAGTTTCACAAAGACAGCCTTGCCTGCACAGGCTAGGCACGTTTCTCATCTGCTCACCAGCACTGTACCAAAACCACCACTAGTAGGGGGGAACGTTGTCTGTGGGGGAACAAAGAGAGATGGAACACTTCCCCCAGTGAACAGCTGCACCTTTCACTGCGCCTAGATTTTCTCTACCTGTGCCCTACCCACTAAGCAACACAGGTTGTCACTGTTTTTGGAGATATTTCCTTCCCATCAGCTACCACTGTCAGAAAAACCAGACACAATGGAGTTGTGTAGGCTGAAACAAACTGTGTTTCTGCATTTTAGGAAGTGTGGTGTGAGGCCTGTCTGCATCACTGACACAGCTGAGCAGAGACTGAGGCAAGCTGAAGACAGGCAGCTAAACTAGCAGGGACAGGAAAACTCCAACACAATTATTTAATGTCATTCTGTTGATCAGGCACTGCATGGAAAAGCTGAAGTACCCAGAAGAGAAGCTTTGCCACTGCAGCCAAAAATAAGTGCAGTGCACTGAGAAGGGGAACGAATGAAAAACAGGCAAGTAATGTCATGTAGTAGAAGAAAACAGCATTTCACATGCTTATGTGAAAAAATCCCAGTTCAAATGCCAAGTGACCTACAAGATAAACCAAAAGAACTGACAACTACATATATCTCTATTTCTCTATTTAAATGATTCATTCCAGGCATAACCTCAGTGTTTTCTTTGGTATTATTGGCTAGTAATGCATATCAAAACTTTAGTATGCCCTTCGTTCTGACATCAACAAGTGGTTAACTTTACAAGCTGTTAAGAGTAATAAAGCCCGACAAGCTAATAAATATTTTCAAGATGTCTTTGTTAAAACTAGGAAGCAGAAGCCAGCTTTTCACTGCATAAATGAACAGCAAAATATACTTGCCATATAACCTAATCCACTTGTTTATGAACAAATGATTGCAAATAATCACGTTTTGATTGACAGAGGCTACATACATAATGATATTCCAATACATCTGGATCCTTCAAACACTGCCTGAATACAGTGCTTAGCAGCATACATTAACAGAATAATGAAAGAGAGTCACATGTGAGTACACAAGCAAGCACTTTACACAGCCCAGTTAATCAGTGCTCCTGTAACTTCCCTTTACCCCATCTCACAGTTGTTTGTTCCCCATGCCCACACACCAATCCGTAGACATCTGCATAACTTAGCTTTTTCTCTCTCCAGGGTTCCTGTGCACAATGAGCAGCTAGGCTCGACTGTATTTCACCAGCAGTAAATGAAACACCACCTATTCAGAAGTGTAGCCATACATTTATCCAAGGCATTCAAAGAATCAAAACACTGGGAGAAAGATGCCTGCTCCCACTGCCAGCCAGGAACACAGAGTGAATTACCTCATTTCACAGCCCACACTGCACAAATTCACCAGCTGCTTTTCTTCAGGAAAGAAGTGAAGGGAGGAAAGAGCAAATTAGAACTGCTTTTTGCCCACACTGACCCAGTACAGGCAGAAATCCTGCCCCCCTGCTGCAACTGGTGACAGATCTTCCTCCACCATTAACAAGGCCAGGTTTGCAGCCAGGACGTTTTTCAAGGCCAGTTTCTATACAACAAAGTGGAAATCCTGGGCTTGTTGGCACTATCTGATGAAACCTTGTAGCCATGCCCCATAGCAAGCTTACTGTCACTATTTTGGAGAGCTTATCTTAAAAGCACCTGCTTTTTGCACACTGAGGGTGTGAGGATGCCAGCACATGTGCTTAACACCATGCCAAGGAAGTGCTGCAGATCTTCACTCTTCCATCAGTACATCTCATGGCTCATCATCATTCCCCCTGAGCACCAGAACACGTTTCTGGCTCTAGGTCAAACAGTACACTCCTCACTCAAATAGCATAATTTAACCCTTTACTCTTTGTATTAGTAAACACATCTTACCTCCAAGAAAAATCAAACCAACTTCAAACCCCAGAATTTTTGTTCCCCTGAAGACAGCAGTCTGACACCATCATTCAAGAGACCAAACTTCCACCTGGATTCCCATTTCTATCATAAGATGGCTAACAGAGCTTAGAGTCATAACAAGCACACACTGGAAGATGTCATTTTCTAAAATCAGGAAGATAAAAATGAATAGTTTTAAGCCAAATGCCTTCAGTGTGTTCAGAAACACAACTAAAATTTACCCAACAATTTTCACAAGAAGCTTTCCCTCTTCAATGAGCTGAAACTGTGCAGTAATCCCCCGTGTCCCTGGAAGCATGCAGTGAATATATCAGTAAAACATATTTATTGCACAGAACATTTTCTAGAAGCTTACAGTTTTAAGAACATTGCAAAGCCACACACAAAGCACCAAATCTTATCTTAAAATTAAATTAAACCAGATGCTTTTCTTCTTTAGGTTCAATTAGAATATTTTTAGGGGTGTTTTTATGGGGTTGCTGCAAAGACCCATGGCTGACTCAGATAAGAGGCTTTCATTCTGCCTTATTCCTGTGAGGGTGGTGAGGCACTGGAATGGGTTCCCAGGGAAGTTGTGAATGCTCCATCCCTGGTGGTGTTCAAGGCCAGGTTGGACAGAGCCTTGGATGACATGGTTTAGCACGAGGTGCCCTTTCACATGGCAGAGAGGTTGAAACTTGATAATCTTAAGGTCCTTTCCAACCCAAACCATTCTGTGATTCTATGATTCTATTTAAATTACTGCTTTTATGCTTTAGTTGCACATACTTAATAAAATACAAAGCTGTGTAATCTAATAAATCTGATCAATATTACTAAAGTATACTTCTACAAATAGCTGCAGTAACTGCCATCATGCACAAGTCTCAGAGAAAAATATTCACGAAACAGCCAAGTGCTTTAGCTATATGTTCTGTACATGTCTCAGAAATCCTCAGCTGAAGGCTGGGATGCAAATGGACTGTGAAGATGCTCTGGCCTGAAAGCAGCCACATTTCTGTCACTCGCTGTTTCTCACCTCTGTGGAAAGCAAATGTCAAGATGGATAAGACCATAAGCTGACTCCAGATCCTGGAAGCAACTGTCACAGCCAAGTGAAATTTGTAAGACTCAACCCTGCAATGAGCTGCCCACTGCCAAACTCCCTTCCAGCATCTTAATTCTGACCAGAGCCCATGGATTTAATGGTGGTCTGGCATGAGGTGGCTGCTTGCACTAAAATTACCGAGGAATGGGCACTGCTAGTGCCCGACTTGTGAAATTGCCCACTAGCAGCTACCACACGCAGCACTGACAGCAACGTTACACTTGTTGAAAATCTATCTTTTAACACTGAAGAAATACTAACAGGAGACAGATATAGGAAAAAAAACAACCCAAAAAAAAGCTCTCAGAACTCCTTAACTCCATAACACATAAAATTTAGGAAAAATATTCCAAGGCAGACATAGTACTGCTTATGGTGGTAATTCACATACTCAGTATCCTCCTACTGAGCTGTTAGCACAGGCTACAACAGTAGTTACACCCCCCTCACCCTCCCCCCCCCCAAAAA
>NDXB01003297.1:0-14535 GCA_002631895.1 Agapornis roseicollis | reverse complement strand
AAAGAGATTCACCCCCCTCCACCCCCCCCCCCCCCCCAAAAAAAAAGGGCCATAAGATAATATTGCATAAAATTATTAAAAAGATAATCTGTCAAATACCTTGGCTACTCCAGGTCCCCTGACATACAAGGGACTCAGCGTATTTAAGGTATTTGACCACAGCTTTCAGACTACAGAAAAATCAGAGTAATAAATCAAAAGGGGAACTGTCCAACAGGAAAATTAAATGAACAGTCTTCATTAAAAACCCCAAACAACACTTTTTTTCCCTGTCCTCCAAGACTTCTGCTCTTTCCAGAGGATCTGTTCACCTCATCACCAGGTCCATCACTATGAAAGCAGTAAGCCAACAGGAGAAGAGAACATTGGCAACTCGCAACAGATGAACACCCACTGCTGTGTACTGAGCAAGCCTGACTTCCCATGATGGGCTGTACTCCCAGCCTCACACATGGGAAAATGATCCACTCCTCCAGCCTCCTCCTCTAATGCACTTTTACCACATGCAAGAAAGTCTAACTTTAACCATACGCAACAAGCAGAAGGCTGGTTGGTTGATGGACAAGTGACAGATAACAGTTTGTTCACCACTGTTCCTCTAGGGAAGTAATTATGTAGCCACTTTTCCCCCTCAGCAAACTCTTGGAAGCATCAGTATCTAAGGCTTTTGTTCCTGTTAGTTTTACTGTAGTCATGATCAAAAGATGGATGGCAGCATAGGAGAAGGATGACAAACACAAACAGGCAGGCACAACTGCACAAGCTCCATTACGAGGAAATCAGATAAAAATATAGTGGGGAGGAGCTAAAGGCAAAGCATTAATGGACATGAGGTGCTTAAATGTCTTTAAAAATTTTGCCTCTAGCAAACAAAGCCTACCTTGTTACCTAAGACAGCAGACATGACACTGAACTCCTGATAGCTTTTCATTCAAAACCACAACTCAGGAACAAGTCCAGTTCCTCACTCCTGCGGGGAACTGCACATAGAGGACTATAATAAATTTATGAACTTCCTTCTAAATTACTAGACTTCTTATTCCTTTTACAAGACAACTGTTGGATCACCTTACTCTTGCCTAAACTTCCTTTTAATTTCCAGATTAAATTTATTCATGGGCAGTTTATATTCATTTGCTCTTGTGATGACGTTGTCTTTCATCTTAAATTAGATGCTCAGTTCTCCAGGGCACTGAGCAAATCTACATAGGCATAGAGTCCAGAGCATAATAGTTCCCTGACCATAATTCAGAGCTTTACTTATGATGACAATGCAATAAATAATAAAAATTAGTTTTTATAGTTCCACTAGACTGATGATCCCTTGCCACACCTCTGATAAGTGCAATTGCATTCACATGGAACCTGATCAAATATATTGTGATGAAGCTAAGTAAGACTGCAGTTCTGTCCTATGAAAAACTAAAGAAAACACTACAAGCATGTCCCTTTTAGCATTAAAACTTTTGGTGGAAGTGACCAACTTGCCTCACACAGAAGTCTTGAAAACACTCAGAAAACAGCAGGTTCCTTCCCATAGTCAGGATTCATATTACTAGAGGCAGGGCCTTCCCCCAACCAAGTCTTGAATTAGAACACTTTTTCCTCAGAATAAACTAGTCGTTCTTACCTACAGTAACATCAACAATGATATACTCAAGGTTTAGAAACACCTGTTTTGTATCCATACAAACAGGAGATCTAGACACTTTACTGAACAATACAGTTTTCCTAATAATTAGTACAGATTTTGCAGACTGCTCTTTTGGTGCCTTTGACCATAGCAGTAGCATGTTTGTAAGTTACTCTGCAGTCCTGCCTTTGTTAAGTTGGCACCCTTGCTACCTGGGCATCAAGCAGAACATGGCATATGTTTTGCCTATTCCACAAAAATGAACAGACATTTAAGAAAGATTGTGTGTTTTCTCAGTTTCTTTCATTATCTAATTCATGCAGTAACTGGACTGAACTGCTTTCCATACATTCTAGCTGTCCCAGTTTAAGAGAAGGGCAAATTCCAGTTCTGAACTCCAGGCATTTAAACATCTAGGCAGCCAATTCACCACAACTTAAACGGCAGTGGTAAACCCGCATATTTAAATAGTTCATGGAATAATCTCAACAAAATGTTGTGCATAGCATGTTAATGAAAACAGCAAATATCATTGTTTTCTGAATGCTGACAGAAGGTTAACAAAACAAAAATGAAGGAATGAACCTCCCTTTTAAACCAGTGGATTGATTCAAAGCACCAGGATACAGGAGGCAATAGCAAGTAACTGCTACAAAATAAAGCTGCAGAGAATTTAGAACTGAATTCTTGCTTACTTTCAATAAAAGCAGATTGCCATTGACATTCACAGTCAACCCGGATGATTTTAGCTGGGATAATGGTATTACTCTTCATAGTACCTGGTATGGGGCTGTGTTTTGGATTTGTGCTGGAAACAGTGTTGGTAACACAGGGATGTTTTAGCTATTGCTGAGCAGCGCTTACACAGAGCCAAGGCCTTTTCTGCTTCTCACCCCACCCGTGAGCAGGCTGGGGGTGCACAATGAGTTGGGAGGGGACACAGCCAGGATGGCTGACCCCAACTGACCAAAGGGATATTCTGTACCATATGGTATCATGCTCAGCATGTAAAGCTGGAGGATGAAAGATGAAGGTAAAAATGCATGGAGTGATGGCATTTATCTGCCCAAGTAACTGTTAACATGTGATAGAGCCCTAAAGCCCTGGAGAAGGCTGAGCACCTTCCTGCCAGTGGGAAGTAGCGAATGAATTCCTTGTTTTGCTCTGCTCGCATAGAATCATAGAACAGTTAGGGTGGGAAAGGATCTTAAGATCATCTACTTCCAACCCCCCTGCCATAACCAGGGACACCTCACACTAAACCATGCCACCCAAGGCTTCATCCAACCTGGCCTTGAACACTGCCAGTGATGGAGCACTCACAACCTTCCTGGCCAACACATTCCAGTGCCTCACCACCCTCACAGGAAAGAATTTCTTCCTTAGATCCAATCTAAACCTCTCCTGTTTAAGTTTGAACCCGTTACCCCTTGTCCTGTTACTACAGTCTCTAATGAAGAGTCCCTCCCCAGCATCCCTATAGAGGCCCCCTTCAGATACTGGAAGGCTGCTATGAGGTCTCCACGCAGCCTTCTCTTCCCCAGGCTGAACAGCCCCAACTCTCACATGCACAGCTTTTAGTTTTCCTATTAAACTGCCTTTATTTCAATCCACTTTTCTCACTTTATTTCAATCCAACTCTTCTCACTTTTATTGTTCTGATTCTCTCCCCTATCCCACTGTGAGGGGTGTAAGCAAGTGGCTCTGTGGGGCTTAACTGCTGGCTGAGGTTAAACCACAACAGAGACCAATTACTAGATGATCAAAGGGTAATGTGGGTGGGGAGGGAGAGGAAGGTATTTATTTAGGGAAACGGTAATGGTTTATAAGCAAAAAGACAGTAAACCAGGTGCACATATGCATGTCTTTACTGGAGAAAAAGAGGGGAAATGACAAACATTGGATAGTAAACAGAAACCTGGTTTGCAGTCATTCATGAATATAGTATCAAGAAGAGCAGGCACACTTTCTCTCCAGTTAATTCACTTCCAAAGGACTGAAAAACTGGGCGAAACCCACCTCAGAGAAGATGACAGCACAGCGGTATAAAAGATATTTATGCAGATTCTCTCTTTTTAATGAACAGACCAAAAAAAAAAAAAAAAAAAAAACACACAGTAAGACAGGCTGAAACTCAGTCACTTACCCAAACACCTGTAGGGAACCACAATATGTGGGTGACCATTGCACTGCTTCCATCCCCTCTTGCACCAGTTCTGGATTGTAACAGGCTGGTTGGCTTCAACAACATTGGTGATTTGTAATTCGGGGTAAACCTAGCATTACAAGTGTAAAAAAGACAAATGTTATCACAGGTATGCACTCTGGGTCATGCAATACTGTTACACATTTGTAACATGGATATTACAATACAATACTCTCTTTTCCTATCATCTCCCTCTTCTGCTAAGTAACGTTTTTACTTCATGGTATGAGTATGTGAACTTACCTGGAAAACTGGTGTGTTTGTTCATCATCTGAGCTGCCAGCTCAGAATACTATGGTGGTCAACAGCTGGCTGTCAAAAACGTAACTTGGTTAAGCTAGAGAGCACCCTTGCTTAAGCTAGAGATCAGCTAAACAGGTTTTAGAGTTGACTAAGATACCCTCTCCTCCATGTCTAGGCTGTTGCACTCCTTGGAAGCCTCCATATACTGTGCCTAATCTCCATGCATCTAAAATTAATAGCATATTTTTATGTTACTACAATAATTTTAGCAAGTATCATAATACTATCCCACTGCAGTCTGCGTACAGGCTGTCAAATCAGGTTTTCATATTTAGGTTTACATCACCTATATAAACCTATCCACAACATCCTTAAAATGCCGAGATCAAAATCCTGTCTACTTTTAATACTGCAATGCTCTTCTATGCCCACAACCATGCCACCAGCAAACTGGACGACATATTTATTGGCAAGCCACAGCTTCAATCAAGCCACATATTTGTTTTTTTACGTCCCTCAGTCCCTTTATCCCTTTTCTAATTTTACTGTCACTAAGGGCTTATCTGACCTCTTTTGTCAACAAGAGGTCTGAGCTACTAACCTTTTGCACAGACCCACCTCCCTGTCACCTTCTACATGTGCATTTTGGTCCATTAAGAGACACTGTCTGAACACTATGCTGTGGTTCATGCTGTGAAGAATTTCAGAGCATGCAAAATGCATTCCTTATGTATAAAACTTAATGGGAATATGTGCTCCTCTAGCAGATAGTCCATGCCACAGCAGGCTAGAGCTAACCAAAGCAAAGCCTGCATAGTGCACTCAGCGTGGATGCTCAGCCCCTGCTGCTTCACTCCCAACTCTCACTGCACCACAGCAGTTGCTAACACAGCCTATGGCTCTCACTTTTGAATTGTCAAATTGGCAGTCTATCTGCCCTAACATCATACTCAGAAGGTACTAGTTTTCCTTTGCCTTTCCTCAAGCAATCCCTACCAATTTCCTGTATGTCAGATCTGAGGCCTTAGGTGGACTGCAAACTACAGTCTACTTATACCTACCAGTGGAAAAGACAGAGAGAAACAGAAGCAAGCCTGAAGAAAAATAAGTAATTGGAGGTGGTTCAAAAACACCCTGTAGAAAAGGAACATGGTTCCAGCTAAAGAGAGATGGGCTCAGATTTAGTGAATTTTGGGAGTCTAAACTCAGTGCTTGGAAAATCACCCTGAGAAACTCAGGAGCAGTGCCCTGAGGAAAAAGGATTTATCTCAATCACCCATCTCCCCCAAGCTCACAGCATCCCAGCGGGCACTCCCCTGACCAAAGATCTGAAATATAATTGTGGCAAAAATGAAGGACATAGGCTATTGAACTGCAGCTCGTTTCAAACTTTAAAAGACACTAATAAACAACAGTACAGCCTGTCCAGATTTGAGATCAGTAGTCTCTGAATGAACATGGACTGGCTCACAGGCACAGTAACAACAGAAAGTAATGACAGCGTAATTTGAAATACTTGGGTCAAACTTCTTACTTCCATCAAGAGACATGAAGGCACTGAAATAATTGTAAAACTGTACTATACTGACAGCTTAATAGACAAAACAGTAACAGTGCCAAGAAAATTACTATAGAAAGAAACACTACAAAACAATGCACTTCATGCTAAAGAGACTGAATGGCAACCTTGCCTTCTATTACAAAACAGCATTTTTTAATCAGATACCTCTTGCTTTGCGTAAGTACTTCACAGAAGCCATCTGATACATTTTTTGCCAGCTTTAACAGCACACTCAGCTCACTACAATTAAAATATGTGCAAAGGCTTCAGATAGCAACCTTCTACATTAACCCAGCACACAAGACACAGTTCATTTTAAGAAAGCCCATAGAGTAGAACTCAAAGAGTGAAAGTTCCCTGCATTAAGACGACTAGCTTTGCTTTGTTCTTTTTGTCAGCAGGTGACCAGGGCTGACGGTCATTGTCCACATTACAAATACATCACCATTTTTACAGTACTTATATAAAGCAGGGGAACTTGCTGCTGCCTCTGCTCCATCAGTGCTTCAAATACTGAACTCTGAACTGGAACAGCAAGGCTCCAAATCCAAGGAAAGCTCCCCTTTCCTCTTCAAGCTCTTTCTCTTTTCTCCTGGGTCCCCTCAGCTCCACCAAACATGCTCATGCTCCTGATTCTTGTCCCTGCACTGCTGAAATGGATTAGAAGGTCACCATGATGGGGAAATTTCACACCTCAGCTACTGTATAACTATTACACCACAGGGCATCATGGCTGCCTGAAGAACTAACAAGCCAAGATGCAAGAAAATCAGATGTTTCTCTGATGCCTCTAACATCATCATGCTGCACTCTTCCAAGTTCTTACGCCTGCAGACATCACATCTGAGTAATTACAGCCCACAGCTATGTAATACTGCATGCTGTCACAAGCCATGCACTTGATGCATCGCTGTGTCACTGAGATGTTCTCATCAGAGACATTTTAATGTTGCTTAGGGTTAAGCAGCACTCATCACGTACAGAGGAAGTAAATGCCCTAAGTGAAGATGACTAAAAAAAAAATCTCACAAAGTTTTGACTAGAATGTTAAAAAAAAATGAAATTAAGGAAAAAAACAAACAAACAAACCACAAAGCAATTTATGCATCCACAGAAACATGTAGGTAGCTTCAAAATGACAGAAAACAGGATTCTGACCTGTGCGAATAAAGACGTATTTTGTTGCTTTCCTAAGGAGAACTATTACTGCAGAACACCTTACTGAAACAACAGGACTGGGAGGGGAGAGGGGAAAATCAGTGCTTTATTTTTTACATTTGCCTAACGCACCCATTTAGGCTCTGGTTAGTAGAGTGGACCAAATTCTAAGTAGTTAACAGAATTTGTCAAGAGTACACAAGGGCGAAGAAATACAAAGAACACTCCTCTTCTGTTTCTAACATCAGTTACTAAACTCCTAATTTCCTCTGACAGCTCACACAAAGCTCCGTCCACCCTTTGCAAGAGAAAACAGGCTTTGGATTTCGTTATCAATAGGTTAATGCCAGCAGTGTGCACGCAACTGAGGAAAGTTCCCTTCACTAGACTTACATAAGGTATTTGCTCTGAATTGAAGTGGGACCTACTTAGTGGCACAAAAAAATGAGCCTCACATTTATTTTTAGTGTCCCTAATGAGCCACTGCTCCTTCTAGAGAGTCAGGGCAAGCAGGAATAGGAAGTTACAGGAGATACAAACTTCTTACGTTATTGTTAACTTCCTTGCAGAGTAATTCCTTTAGTATATTTCAAGAGAAACAGTGGAAGAAACAGAGGTCAACATAATCTACAAAATTTAACTGTCAATCAAGTTATACCTAGATCTTAATTTACTTCCATTTTCACATTTTACCACTACCAAGCCTGGTGACAAATGGATTTAGGACTCAAACGTAGATGTGGTTAAGGAAAGAAAGGGCATTTTAATGTCTGCATACAAAGATGTTGATAGAGTGGTGACAGTGCTACAATGAACTAGGTGAGCACGTGTTACCTAACAAGAGAACAGGGATTACTCTGAAACAAATCTAGGAAAACCAGACAGATACAACCGAGGAAAACACCCAAAAAAGCAGTGCACATGCAGCCATCACCACAGCCAACCCTACCACCTGCAGGAGGAAGACCAGCCGGGAGGCCTGGCACAGCCGACACAGGTGGGCACACACATGGGGTGGGGAGATAATTTCAGGAAGGGCTGGCTGGGCCAGGGAATGACAGTCACCAGTATGCTATGGGCAAGAGGCAGGCATTGCTCCCAGCTGCATAGGGAAGTGACGCCCCCCTAGAATACCAGGCCCAGTGGTGAGGAAACAGGTCAGGGGGACTTGGATTAGGATGAGTTGAAGAGCAGTGAGAAGATCACATATCCTGCGCAGAAGTACCCAACTCCACAAACAGTCCATTTGGTACAGCCAAGCTTGGCTGAAGCTTACAACCACCTTCATAAATTTAAAACTTGTGAGAGTCATGATTCAGTACACCTGGTTGAGGGTGGAAGGGAGCTCTGGAGGTCTCCTGGCTCTACTCCTCCACTCAAGCTGGGTGCCCAGGACTGTGTCCAGACAGCTCTTACGCATCTCCAGGATGGAGACTCCACAGCCTCTCAGAGTAATCCTTTGCCAGGGCTCAAACATCAGCATTAAACTCAACTGAAATCTCTGAGCAATACTTTTTTTCTTAATCAATCCCCAATATATGATTATATGAGTAGGCTTTTCTCTAGACAGTCATAAACACACAGCAAACGAACTCTGTACATCTTGATGCAATCCTGAAGAAATACTTGAGCATAATCACAAGGCATAGTCATCTCCAATGCTAAATGACATTCAGAATCAAAACACCAGTATTTCACCTCTTGGTAGTATTCATGACGCCTCTCATCATCTAGAGTAACTACAACCATTGGGAATATTGCTTCTTTTATCATATTTTCAAATAAATTTTTGAAAGGTTTACAAGGTTAGCTGATGGCTAGGAATTTAGTGGAGCTATTTCAATTTTCTTATGCATTTTTTATTACACAATTGGAATAACAATAGAAATAAGTGAATACAAAACATGCAGTACTATCATAATGTATATGGTTGGAATCAGTGATACAGATTTATTCTTATTTCTGCTTGAACTTAAGGATCTTTTCCTCTATATTCCAAAAGCAGAATCATCCTAGGGAAGAGATCAAGATTCAGCTTCAGGACAACAAATGATCTGAGTTACTAATGAAGTATGAAACACATCCACACACTTGCAAATACACAGATGTACATGCACTCATTGTAAAATACAGAGTAGTGTTACACTTAACACAAATTAGAAAAAAGAAAAAAAGGAAGAGAGAAACATTGTTTTAGAGTAAAGAATGTAAGGCACTATCAGGAACTGGTGTCCATCTTTGCCATCAATTTGGAATTGCAGAGAACCTGAGCAACAGGCAAAACCAAACTGTTTAAAATTAAGGTGCAACATTAAATAAAAAACTGGCAATTCATTACATGTTAAACACCTTCATTTTTTTCTCCAAAGTGCATACCACATCAGTTTGAATGCTGCACCAAATCCTGTATCAGTCTGAAGTGGACATATTTTCTTACTGTTATTTCCTTCTACCCTCTTTCCTTATCTTTCAGTTGTTTGCTGTACCTACCCATGATATCCTGGCTTAAATTAGATCACTCATTTGGTTTCTAGAGCTTCTTTGACCCTAAGCTTCAGGACCTGGCACAGCAAGACCTTGAAGCTAGCCTGAATTCAACTGTAATGCTCAACTCTTCCTCTCCCAATGACAAGAGTCTGCTCAGTCTCTCTGCAATGTGCCATTGAAGAACTGGTGCTAATGTACCCCAGAGCTGACAGGTATTTACGAGCTGCCATTCTGTTTGAAACCTGTCTCAGATGATCACTGACAGTATCTGTATTAAAAACTAAATGCAAGACTGACTGGATTGGAATATTCATACAGATAAAATAAATGAAGAAATCACTCTTGCAAACAGAAAGTAATTAGGGTGGCTTTAGCATTTGCACCTTTAACAATTTGAATCATCTGAATGACTTGATTTACTTGAAGAAACAGGAAGATAATCAAACTAAGATACACTTCGGATTACATCCACGCTCTCCCTGCTTACTCTTGTCTCCTACATTCCCCCAAGAAAGGAAAAAACCCAAACAAACAAGTTGGTTTGTGAGCAGTTTACTTCCAACTGGACTATGCAACTTTGTACTATGAATATTTTATACTTACACTATCCATGCTACTTTTAACATTGAGAACTGTTCACAGAAATTATCAGACAAGTCACTTTTTAAAACAGTAAACCAAAGTCACATATGTGACCCACGTAACTATTTATCATTGTGCTTTAAGTGATTTTTCTTCACCACTTCAGTGAAGTAGTCTGTGAACAGCTACTGCAAGCACAAAATAACCACAAGTGTTTAGGAAGACTGTGGTCTTAAAATGGTTTGTGGAAAATGTCCTTTTACAGCAAGCACATCTGAAGGACAGCTAAATAATGCTTCAACTGTGAACAAAAGCCTTCAGTTACAGATTAATAAACTGTAGCTGGATCAAAACTATTTCTATTGCTTTCTAGAGTGTATCCTCAAGTAAATAAATAAAATCCTTCTGAAGGATTTTTCTGTCAGAGGGCGGAATGCAACCCACATGTTCAAAACACAGAAAGAAATGGAAGAACAGCTCCTTCCCAGAGTTTTGCATTGATATGTTACTGAAGAGCAGCAGCAAGAAGACACACTGCACTCATTTTCAAGTGTTTGGCATGTCCACACAGAGAACACAGTTCACTGTTCCTGTGGGTCCATGCACAATGTCTCTGCAAGCTTTCCAATCCATGACTTTGGGAGCGGTGATGCTGCAGAGTTCCAGTAGTACCAGATCAGCTGCAGCAGCAGTAGTATCCCTTGAGCAGCAATGACACAAGCACCGCCAACCCTGAATGAAATGCCCTGTTCTCAGTACTGCAGCCTTGTATCTGGAAAACAGACAGCTATACGCAGGTTCCAGTTATTATACATGTCTCATGTGATAATATTCTAGTTTATTACTGGTTTTTACAAACATTTTTCTACATTACTATAGAGGGTCTCAGCATAAGGTAATTTTCAATCTCTATTCAGTAAGACTTAAATTCCAATTGGGACTCAGGAAGCAAGAATTTTTAAAGAGTGGTGGTTGGGATTTGTTTTGCTGTTGTTGGTTGGGTTTTGTGTTGGTTTTGATGTTATTGTTGTGACTTATTGCTGCAAAATCATGTAATTTAAAGACTAAAAATTATGGCAAACTAAAAATCTCCATGAAAAAAAGAACATGACCCTCACAAAGTCCTGTGGAAATACTGGTCCCAGGTATGACTTCTAACCCTTGCTTCCTGTGCACCTGCTCTAGCCGTAACTCTTGGTTAGGCCCACAGGCTAACCAGGTGAAACACCAGTCACTGTAACCTTAAAGCACAGTAACCTCTGGTACATCAGCTCTGCAGTCCTCTTGCACAAACAGAGAGATGTTAGAGGCACAGGCATAGACCCTGTACTGAAACACAGAATAGTTAGGATTGGAAAGGACCTTAAGATCATCTAGTTCCAACCCCCCTGCCATAACCAGGGACACCTCACACTAAACCATGTCACCCAAGGCTCTCTCCAACCTGGCCTTGAACACTGCCAGGGATGGAGCATTCACAGCTTCCCTGGGAAACCCATTCCAGTGCCTCACTGCCAAGCAAGGTGTAGAGTGGAAGTCATGCAAGCTTTAGAAAGATTCTGATGCACCGACACAAAAAACCCCATGCCATGTGTGGTCCTTGGTCAGAGTAACAACTAGCACATGGGTATGCTATCAGCACTGTCCCCAGACTAAAGCCAAAACACAGCACTGCACCAGCTGTTAGGAAGGAGAAAAAACCCTAAAAATAACTGTTGCAGCTGAACCAGGCACATTCTGGCACTGACAGTGGTAGAAATGTGAGCTGGTTTTGGTACAGTGGCCAGTTGGGTTGGTTCACCCACACAAAGCTTCACATGTACACAGTCTCTTCTCTTAAAAATCCCTAACATGCCTTAACCTGGAATTTCACGGAAGACTGCACTTACCTTGCAATTAAAGCATTCAGAAAATCTGCCAGATGTGTGATAGCCTACTCAATCTAATTCATGCACGGAGCCTTGTGACTTAGCTGAACACTTGCACACTGGCTTTTCTCTGTTTTCCTCTGCACACAGGCAAGACAGAAGTCTATGAAAGCAGAAGTAAAGCTGCAAGGTCAACCACATTTCAAGTCCTTAACACAAGAATGTTTGCATGAAATAAGGAAACCAAACCAAAAATCTCAGCTCTGCCAGGCAAATTCCACTTAACGCATGAGGTGTCTGAAGTCTCTCCTTTGTAATTATGAAGCATATCCAGCTCCTCATACTGTAAAACCTCAGAGTAAACACAGCTGGACTTACAGTCTCTTCTAAACTGCTTCCCTGTCCACATTAAGCACTTACTGGTTTAAATGCAGTGAGCACTTCTAGCTCTTTGTAGCAGAAATTTTTACTCACAGGGAGACAGCAAGGCCCGCTCTGTTGTGCCACTGTACCCCTGTTTGCAATTTTACTCCACTTGAGCACAAACACAGAAGATGAGATTACATCTGCTTGTTGCTCTGTGGCATCGCCAGGAGAAATTAACAGTTTGGGGTTTGGAGGGTTCTATTTTGTCCTTTTTTGTTTGCTTTTACATTTGTTTTTTTTTTAATTAAAGTTCTGCAGGAATAAGATTAAGTATTAGAAAGTGAAATGGAATAATATCTAATGAAGTTAACAGGATATTTTTACCATGTACAAAGGATATGGACTCCTATTTTCCCAAGAGGGAAATAACAGGCAGCCAGGATTAAAGACTGACAGATAGATAGATAGACAGATAATTAAATAAATAAAAACCTCCTCTTGTAGTCATGATACAAGATTCATCCACTGCATTCCCTCTTTATGGATTTAAGGGTTGCCTGAAGCACTGGGTCCCCCTATCAAGGAAGATGGGACAGTGTAAGCAGCTAAAGACCTTGGGTCAGGATTTCCAGATTCTCCTGCAGGCTGCCATCTCTCCAACAGCATACCTCAGTGGGAGGAAGGTAAGGCACAAGGAAGGAGCTGGCATCAATACACATTGACATCAATATACAAACTGACAGTGATCTCTTCGAGGCAACTGATACACAGTCTTACACAGGTATTCACACAAAATGTTGGGACTGTTTAGCTTGGAGAAGAGAAGGCTGCATGGAGACCTCATAGCAGCCTTCCAGTATCTGAAGGGGGCGTCTATAGGGATGCTGGGGAGGGACTCTTCATTAGGGACTATAGTGACAGGACAAGGGGTAACGGGTTCAAACTTAAACAGGAGAGGTTTAGGTTGAATATAAGGAAGAAATTCTTCCCTGTGAGGGTGGTGAGGCACTGGAATGGGTTGGCCAGGGAGGTTGTGAGTGCTCCATCCCTGACAGTGTTCAAGGCCAGGTTGGATGAAGCCTTGGGTGGCATGGTTTAGTGTGAGGTGTCCCTGGTTATGGCAGGAGGGTTGGAACTAGATGATCTTAAGGTCCTTTCCAACCCTAACTATTCTGTGATTCTATGGTGGCTACAGTACCAGCAGCCAAGGGACTGCAATAAAGGCTCAGCTACCTGATACTGGGGAAGCAGTCCTTAGTAGGACTAGTCTTCTAAAAAAGCAAACATTAAAAAACCAAACCAAACAAAAAAAACCCACAGAAAAACCCACAACAAACCAAACAATAAACACCAACACCACCAAAACAAATAACAAATCCCCCAAACAAGCAGCAGTCTGACCTGTATTTTGATTATGAAGATGAAACAGCATGTCACCTCAGGCATGATAGTGTTTCAAGGGCCAGCAGGGAAAGAAACAGATTTTGTACCAGCAATTTCTGCCTAAACCTGGGGTGCATTTCTAAAGGCATGAAATTAAGCAATTTAATAGCTTTTTGAAAATCACTATATGTGGAAAGCTACAATTTCCATTTCCCTGAGTTTTGAAAGGAATAATCAATAAATATGGGCTATAATACACATTTTAAATCATCAAATTATCTACCAGAACTAGCTTCAAGAGCTTCACCTAAAGAAACACCTGTCTGTCAAACAGGAACGTATGCGACTGTAACTAAGTTGTTAGTTACGCTCTTCGAGTACATCACAGTACAAAACATACCTAAGCAGTAGCATAGAATCTATAAAACTATACTTGGGAAAAAAATAAAATAAGTGTCCTCTATTGAATAATTTCCAACTTCCACTGCTTACAAAATACTTTATGCCAAAGTTGTCTTCAGAGCCATGCAAGGACTGCCACAAAGTAAGGCCTGGGAACTCACTTTCAATAATCTAATTAATTTATGCACTGTTGAGTTTACTGGGGAAATAGCCAAAGGGTAATTTATTAATCTAAGAGCCTAGATTCAGTTGCATGCATGCCCCAAGAGACAAGCGTGGCTGTGAGTTCCCTTTTCATGAAATCAGCTTCAGGCTTTAGTACAGAGAATGTGAAGTGGTAACATAAGGTCATATTCTGAAACTTCTGTTGTACTCCATTACCCAGAGTACAAGGAAAACATGCATAGTTTAGTCCTGCAGTGAAAGGAATATAAAAAAAGTTTGGGAAATCTGCAAGTTAGAAACAGACTACCTGATGTTCTGAAATACAACTTGATCATAAAAATAATAATAATAATAAAAAGAAGTTGAACATGAAGAATGCAGCCAACAGTGTGCACTTGCAGCCCAGAAAGCCAACTGTATCCTGCCCTTCTACTCTGCTCTCATGAGACTTCACTTGGAGTATTGTGTGCAGTTCTGGTGT
>NDXB01003295.1:57563-73980 GCA_002631895.1 Agapornis roseicollis | reverse complement strand
AACGATATAGTCAAAAAAGTTAAAAAAAAAAAAAAAAAAAAAAAAAAAAAAAAAACAAAAAAAAAAACCAAAAAACCAAAAAACCAACCAAACAATAAAACCCCACGCTCTTTATAGTGTAAAACAGATGTTAACATAGAACTGCTGTCTCTTAACACTGCACAATAAAAATGTTTCATCTGCATACAAAAAGTCCTTGGATTTATTTTAAGAGTGTGTTTAAGCAATGGCTCTACATGACCACCATCTCAGCTACAACTGCTCAAACATGTCTGTAGGCAATGCAGTTTAAACAAAACAAAAAGACTCAGGTCTTTTGTAACTCTTTGACATAACTTTCAGATCTCATTTCATTTTATGCAATGCAGTTGAAGCTGACACTACTTTTCACCATAAAGAAAGAAAAGGTCATTAAAATTATTAATTTCCTAAAATCCTGAACTCTGGAATGAAGGAAAGGAGATTGTGCTTCCATTTTCTGCACCTGCATCCTATACCCCTAATTCATCATTCTCTTGGCTTACAGGGAACTGGTTTGAGAAATCCTCACAATCCTCACAGGTTTATCTACCTACAGCAAGATATATAATAAATGCAATGCTTTTAAATAATCAAAGTTTAGCATTTATTTAATTGAATGTGACTGTATTTTAAAATATTTGGGGGCTTAGGGATTTTTCTGTGGCTTTCATTTAGGGGGAGGTATTTGTTGGGGTTTTTTTGTGGTTTGTTGTTTGGAGGTTTTTTAACAGAAGAAATTGTAAAGACAGGAGGGAGGAAATGCAAGTGCATGATGAGGGGGAGAGTTTTATGATAATTAAAACTGGTTATGCAGAACATTAAAATTCTGCATAGATTTGCATATTTTCCACCACCTGTTTTGGGGACTGCAGAGCAGGCTAATTAACATAAAGGCTCTGATTAATTCTGCCAGTCATTGAGCGATAATTACAGTGCAGGACTGTAAACACTGCACTGGAGATACAGCCTGTTTGCCAACATCTCTCTCAGGGATGGAAGTTTACCATGGCAACCAAGGCAATTTTCTGCCTCCTTCCTCTTAGAAAGGAAGGTCACTATACCTCCTCTTCTTTCCAAATTGTTATTATATATAAATGGGTCCACATTCTATTGCATTCCATGTAATGCACTACCTAACATTCTTTAATGACAAGCACTACTGAAACCAGTTTTCAATAAGACTGCATCCACCCCTTGTCCCTTAAAATACTACTGAGGAAGTGGCATATCCACTAAAGTGTTCAGCATCTGAGCATAAAAGTTTAAAAGCTTTGATGTCTCACCTGTGTTATTAAATCACAATTACTCTGATTTACTTTAAAATCACTATGCGTTATTTACACAAGCTATCTACATTAGCCACATTACATAGCTAATGTTACATTATATTCCTATATTCAGCTACCAGAAACAAGGACAAATTATGAACTAATACTTGCTATTTTTAAAATACATGAATAAATGGAAGAACATGAAATATTCCTGGAGGTTTATAGTTCTCATGATACAATATCTGTCTGAAATTCGGTATAAATTTACAATCACTGCATGGTTTAAGCCGTTTCTGGATGCTTACAATTCTGAGCCTGATTTACATCTGTAAAACTATTATTCCTTCATACCTACACTTGCAAGACCAGTCAGAATGAAAACACAAAGTAGCATATCATAGGTTAAAAACCATCTCTAATGGGACCACAATGCTGTCTGGAATGAGAGAATGAAGAGCAACAGAAAGTAACTGTCTTTACCTGTACATTTAAGGACTGAGCAGCAGCCTGTAAACTTGTTCCAGCGAGCTGGACCTACAACACAGTGCAAAAAGGGAAATGAAATTACACAGAATGCACAAAAAAAAGTTAACAACATAAAAAGAACCATCTCAACAAAAACTCCCCCAAGAACAATGCATGCCCCTCTAGCACCTGAATGAGTGAAAGGGTTGTGCTCCAGGCTGAAAGAAAATCTGTAACTCTCCCACAGTGTTTGTCTACCTCTTGTTGAACATATTCCTGACTAGAGATCTAGATATTATCATGAAATTGAGTTAAAACAGCATTTTGAGGTGGCCAGGTTAAATATTCCTGTCTAAAGAAAAATAAAACTGAGGCTTCAGGGGAGGCCAGTAAGCTCTGCTCATCATCGTCCTTCTTGTGTTTCAGAATGGGTATTACCCCAGACATGTACACTGCATTTACCCACTTTCTTATATGACAGAGGAGCAATCACCACCTGCATAGCACAAAACCCACAGCATAAGCACTCTTCCTCAAATCAAGCTATTCAATTATGCACAGCCCTCAGACACTGAAAAGACCTCAAAACACAGAGTGGAGACACTACAAAAAACTGTATTGATTCAGGTATACTCAAAACTTGAATTCAATGTTTGTGATTAACAGGTCCAAAGAAGGTCTTTGTGGGTTAGCAGTGAAGAAAAACTGATGCTTCAGAAAGTGAGATTTTGGTGTTATTTTATCTTTAATAAGTATTTTCTCTGTACAACAAATGGTAGATTTTCATTTACTGAAAAACTTTTTAGTTGGTCTCACCTTGTTTCTACCACCACTCCTACTAATATAAAGAAGGAATACTATGTCATTAATTACCAGCACTTTCAAAGGTCAGAATTACAGCCTATAGTGAATTCCACCTCTGGTCATGTTTGAAAACTGCTGCTCAATTGATAACCAGGAAACACGTAAGGATACAATAAAGCAAAGCAAAATGTAGCACTCTTGCCTCTGTAAAAAGATGTTCTCATATAATATACATCAAAAAGAGAGCCCACACATCTGCAAGCACAGTAAGGAGATTTTTAATTTGAATTACAGTACACAAGATTAATAACTGAGTATTTGAACAAGCAGCCCTTGACAGTAACCTTGGAAATATTTCCTACCACTCTAGACAAAGGTGCTAAACTTACTAAGCATATTCTACATCTAAGCAAGCACTCCCAGAATATCTCCTCCTCATCACGAGCAAAATATACCTTGACAAAAGTGATGCAATCTCAGCTTTTAATATGAATTAACAGCAGAGAATAATCTAAACTATAGTAGCCTGCCCTCCAAAAAAATACTCAGAAATAATATTTTTAAATTAATAAATAATAGAAAATAGACCACCCAAAACTATACAAATGTATGCCACTCAAATACAGCCAGCATATTCCTGAAAATCTTCGAATGCAATTGGGACACAGCTTCCACCACACAAAAAAAAACATTTCTAATTAAAACTTACACTGTTCCTGAATGTTGCCTACAACCTAATGTTTTGTATCAGTCTGGAGGAAAGCACTGTGTGTGAGTAACAGTGAAAAATAAAGCTGAATAACACCCCACTAACACCCACCACATTAGAAGTGGACAGTTTGACAACAGATTCCCACACACCTGCAGGTACATAAAAGAATCGCTGAGATTTTCCTTTGAAGTAGAGTTTCAAGAAATGAATCACACTTTATCAAACATGAAGTTATAAAGATCCTGACAACTGTTTAAATAAATACATTTCCAAAGCAAAATATAACATTGTGCTAAATACAATTACTGTCCTGGATCAATCTGTGTAACAAAACGAAGACTAAAACAAACATAAAATTCAGCAGAACAGCTGTATGTATGTAACATCTCTGTGTTAAACACATACTGACAAGCCATGAAAACAAGTCAGCATCTCTCTCTATAAAGGCAGCCTACAACAGCCTATTGGTTCAGCAAATTCAAACACAGTTACTCTCTAGGTCCTATATAACCCAATCTACTAGGAAAATTGTAATTATGTGATGTGTGGAATATTCCACACAATATAATGGCAGTTCAGATCTCTTAAAAGAGGGCATAAAAGCTTCAGCATGTCAATTATACCACAATAACTGTGCAACCTCAGACCTCAAACATTCAGGGTCAGCCAATCAGGTACAGTATTTTAAAGTTTAATCTTGGTGCTGAGGAAGGGAAAAAAATTAGGACATTTGTTTTCATACATCAAGTATGAACAGATTAAAAACAACTACAAAAAAATGCCCCTTATACTTCTCTTCACCTAGGGATGCCCTATTTTCCTTTAGCCTACATCTGAAGTTCAGCTTTGATTCCCTAAACACAGCACCAGCAGAACAGAGAGACAGTAGTAGAAGCCTGAATACCATCTGACAAACAGGTCCTTGAAGTAACTAAAAAAAAAAAAAATAAATTAAATCTCACAAACAGTATTTGCTTAGTAAGCAGCATCACTTTATATTTCCAGTTAATATGCAAGAGCTTGAAAGATCAAATCATTCAACACCACTTCTGGTTTCATCAGGCAGGAACAGCTTCAGAACCCTGGCAGCTGCTGGGCCAGTACAATCCTTTACCAAAATGATTGCATTTTACCTTGCCTTTCAGTTTGTTGCCTTTCAATATCTCCATCAAAATTTAGGGAGAGTAGGGGGGAAATAAAAATGCTTTAGGCATTTTTAAGTCCCCAAAAAGGGACTCTCTAGTTCCCCAAATAGGTCTCACCCTATTTTGACATATTCTGCAGCCTAATGCACTGAAGTGAGTGCCACTTTTTCCCACCCAAGCTATTTAAGCATGTGGTGTACTCTATATTTCTTTGCATGTTCCTATCATTCACAGAAAGAGAGAACACAGAACATAAAAGAGCAGCTGTGTTCATACCTGTCCAAGTCTACCTTACTTTGAAATGGGTCTTCTCTTACCTGATGAAGGTGCCCAAGGAAGGCCTGGGCCTGGGCTGTAGAGATAGCTCCTCCAACAGGCACAGGCTGCTTTTGAAAGTCCAGGCCATTTGTTTGCGTGCCTGGAGAAAGAGAGATAAGAACTATTAGCTATTACTTTTATAGAATAAGAATAAATAATCCTAAATCTTCTGCTATTCTCTCAATACTATGAAGCAGAAAAGTACTCTGAGAGTAACAAGAATTTAAGATTCTTACTGAAAAGAGAATGGGGGTGAGGAAGCAGTGTTACTTCAAGGCCTCAATAATATAGGAGGTGTCAGCTGAATTAAACCAATGTCGTATTTTCTTTAGCTTCTATCACCTATGTACACCATTACCCCATCATTCTCTGCCATGGTTTGAGAACCAAATGAATGCATTCTGCTAAGGTTAAACTGCATCTACATTCTCCATGTCCTCTCTATCTAGCAGCTGAAGACTATTGTCAAGTTCAGAAAGTGGCAAGAACAATGTTCATATAGAAATCACTTTTCATTAAACACAGCTAAAATAATAGTTGCTGAAAACAGAAGTACCACATACACGTAGCAGTTTATAGGCCACAGTTTTGCTCTTGATAAAAAAAAATAACTCCACATTTCCATGATGTGCAGAGCTCTCATAACAAAACTGCTTGGGCTTGCTCTTGCTCACACCATTTTCCCCATAACTAAAACCTGATTATTTTCTTATATTTTTGTTGGTCTTCTTCCTAAGCAGCTCAGAAAACATGAAAACCCCCAAACTATCACCAAATAATCTGGTTGTCAGAAGAACTGGAGGGAAGGAGGGATGTGGGACAGAGACAGACTAGGACATTTTTTCCACAACTAAGACAGATTTCTCTTCTGCCAAGAGGGATTCTAACTACAAACTTTTAAGAATGATTCCATGGGGAGGTGATAAAATCAACATTAGGGGTTATCAACAACTGGTTTTGTATGGTGTGCATTACTACTTACAGCAGCTAAAAAGAAGGCAGACTCAGTGCACCAGGCTGTGTGGAATTTCTAGACCAGATGATGCAATCTTAAAAATTGTGTGACTGAAATGGAAGTAAAACCAGCTTTAGACTTCAGTGTTTACTCTTGGTGACAACCAGATTTTGGTCAGTGCTTATGGACAGGTGCTCAACTGACTCCTATGTCATCATCTACTATTTTTTGCCATAAAAATTAGATTTGTCTACTAAGCAAGAGAGTCACAGTTGTTAAACAATGATAGGGGTTTGCTACTCCTTAGAAACATCTGCAAAAGCAAGCAGGCCTAAAATCTGATCAGTGAAATATACTATCCGGTATTTTACATTTCTGTTTTGACCTACAAACGGCTTACACAGATAAGATTTCCAAAGACAGAGTCACTGTTTAATTAAAGAATGACACAAGCTTTCTAGCACCCGTGTAAGGCAAACCTAAGGTGGCCCTTTGGTGCTGTGGGAGCAAAGTTGGTCTATTCTCAAGTTTTTATTCTGTGCTTTGGGCCAGGGCTTACAGTCTTAAGAGACACACGTGCAGCCAAAGATCCAAAGACATGATAAAAATACTCAAAAATTTTAAACTACATTAACATTATTTTGCTTAATGAGTCTAAAATTCCAACTCAAAGTGAACACGACTATCACTGGCCTGAACTGATCTTGAATGAATGTGACTGTTGCATTTCTCAAAAAAAAAAAAAAAAAGAAAGAAAAATTAAATAAGGTCTGCTGAAAAGAGCTATAACAGTATTCACATTGCCCAAAGGAGCTGTGGCTACCCCATCCCTGGCAGTGTTCAAGGCCAGGTTGGATGGGGGTTGGAGCAACCTGCTCTAGTGGAAGGTGTCTCTGGCCTGTGACAGGAAGGTTGCAACTGGATTCCTTCCAACTCATTCTATGATTCTATGATAATCTCATCTATTTTCATTTTTTCCAGTAAATTGCAGAATTAGCTCAATGCAGAAGTTCAAAGGGAGTGGGAAAATGCTTGGGTAAATACATATAAATAATTCCTGACAAACAAAATTCTACCACCTCCTCTTTTAAGCAGATGCATTGAATGAATTTTCAACTATTGGCAGGCACCTCCAAGTAGGGGAAAAAAAAAAAATACAGATATGAAAACTTACTGTAAGTTTGAATTTCAATTGGAAACTTGCAGAGTTGAAAAATATTACCCATATCTGAGAAGGCTAGCTGGAAGCCTCACCTTAAATAAATAGGTGAAGGTGCTCTAGTTAGCTGTCTTTTAAGAACAGCCTTAAATCAGGATACTGTAATTAAAAGAGCAGTGCTATGCATGTGCACAGAAATAAGCACTTCTGCTGACTCTTAATATGGAAATTTAAACAAGCCTCCTAGGGTTAACAGCTTTGGAACAAAGCCACTTCCAAGACTGAACTTAAAATCTCTATGGGTCCCAAGAACCAGGTTAGACAGTTACTGAGAGAAAACAATGTTTTCTTTAAATTCAACCTTGAAGGACTCCAACCCCCTCTCCCCATGCCTCCTAAAACCAAAGTCAGAGAAAAAAACCAAACCAAACCACCAATCCACACTGCTCACTCTCTGTTCTACTTGCATCTTAAACTTTCTTTGGTATTTGAAAGTACAGTAAGCATTCCTTCCCCTTCCCATTCCCTTAGTTTCATGAGGAATGGTACCCAGGCTGCTTGAATTTATCACAGGATGCTTATGTCTTTTGAAGACCAGCAAGGAAAATAAACTCTGAATCCAGCAGGAGATGCCTTGCTCTTAAGATGCTCGTAAGGATGTGACACCACCTCTCTGGAATCCAAGAAATCTGATAAGGAGACTGGAAAATGGGAGCTCTCAGAAGCAGGTCAGCACATTGTAAGGACATGAAAAGACCAGAATGCCACTTCTGCTCAAGATACGGAGTTAAGTGAAATAGCCATGGTGATAAATAGACATGGTGGATGGAATCACAAGAACTGTGATTTTAACAATCTCAAGTATTTACACCTTTTCCACCTCCATCCCAGCTCCTATACCTGCTAGAGCTGATCTAACAGCTTACCAACACAACCACCAAACCCCAACACCAAAAAAAACCCCAGAACCAACAACCAACCAACCAAACCACACAGGACTGGGAACTCTTTTTCTTGGATCCAACTACATTGTCCCTGTCCTGCCTCTTTTTGTAGTTCACGGTCACAGCAGTCAGACAATTCACCTTTCTAAACTGATTAAAAAATTATCCAAGTGAACTGTCTCTTCCTTCTTTTGGCCAAGTTAGTCTTCTCCCAGTTACATGAGATAACTTGCTTTTGGACCCAGCCAGCAGCAGATAATGCAAAGCAGGAAAGGTCAGAGATGTGTTAGTAGGGAAATGAGCCTGCCTTAACCCAGTTATGACTGAATCAAGCTATATGATGAAATTCCAACCCTTATAGCCCAAGTCCAATGCAACTTGAGCATGGTTAAATTCTGCCATAAATTCAGCCATGTGGTTAGCTACTTCATGGAGTTGGTTTGGATGAAAACCAGTATTATGCTTAATTAATTTTTACCCAAATCAAACCTTTGAACCATTCTCATTCAGTACCATTCCAGGAAAAAAAACAGAATACTAAGTAAGTACCAGGACACTCTGAATATGGATTGGTTTATGGTGGTCTAGAATTGTACCTGCAGAGGATAAAGGCATGACAAAGTAAAATTGCACCTACAGTCAATACCCTCAAATCATCATAATTATCAGACTTCAGTCAGAGTTTACAAATCACATAAGAAGAGGAGTAAGGAACTACAGGTCTGGGGAGATGTGAAGTGCAAGAAAGGACTCAGGAAGGGAAGGAGAACAAGGAGAAGGAAGACTTCAAAACTATCATAAGTGGTGTCCTGGGTTTAGCAGCAGCAGTCAATTTTTCTCCTTAGTAGCTGGTGCAGTTCTGTGTTTTGGCTCAGCCTGAGAACAGCTGGTAATACTGATACTTACTCTGACGAAGGATATTGTGAGTCTCAGGCTCTGCCAGGGAGGAGGGAAATCCGGGAGGAAGCAGAGACAGGACACCTGACCCAAACTGACCAAAGAGGTATTCCATACTACAGCACATCATGCCCAGGATGCAGAACTGGGGGCAGTTAACCTGGAAGGGCTAGTTCTCTGGGGGGGTGGAGGAGGTATCGGTTGGTGCTCGGTCAGTCAGGGTAGGGTAAGTTATCTGTCGATGGGTGGTGAGATGCTGTATTCTCTTCCCTTGTTATTTCCTTTATCATTGGTATTACTAGTGGTAGCAGTAGCGATTTTTGTTATACCTTAGTTACTAAACTGTTCTTATCTCAACCTCTTGGAGTTACATTCTTTGATTCTCCTCCCCATCCCTCTGGGAGCAGGGGGAGGGCAAGAAAGAGATGGCTGAGTCAGTGAAGGAGCTGCGTGGCTGGGTTTAAACCACAAGTGGGTATCTGTGCAGTGCTCTAAGAGAGATCTCCCATCACCAGCAGTAAATTTCCCTCTCCCTACATGAATTGAGAGAGAAGTTGCTGATTCCTTGTCCATATTACTAAGAAGTTTAGCGTTAATTTCTGCTCCAAATTTTAGCAGTTAAAGAATATTTCATGGTTCCTCCCCAGTGCTGCTACAGACTTTCTTCTTACGGAAACTGGACAATCAATCTCTGGAAATGGAGCAATGCAAACAGGAATCCTTCCAAATGCTACACTTATACTTTTTATTTTACTGCTGGTCAATGCATGTCATAATAATCCAGCTACCACAGACATTGTAACCTTGACTTTCATAGTACTGCATTCATACAGCTTTTAAATAAGGGATATACATTGCACAAAGAAACAAACAAAGTCAAGTTGATTTGGAAAATGTTATGCTGCAACCTATAAAAAGGAAACCAAAATGGCTGTTTACTGAAAGCCACAATATGTACTTCTCTCTTTTTTCCCCCGCTAGATACTAAACAGACTGCCCAGCCACAACTGAAGGTTGGAAAAGATTTTTGTAATTCTGCAATACCAAGCACTGTTTGATCAATTCATGTTCTTGTGAAAACAGCCATCCAACAACTCTTGTACTCATAAAGACTTCTGTTGCTGCTTTTAATTCATATGAAATATGGAGCTGCTTTTGCAAGTTAACACAAAAATTTTTAAGTTAAAAACTGTCTCAGGCATTTTATTGTAACCAGTGTATTCAGGGGACTGTACTATGTTCCCTAAATAGAGTCAGAAACACAAAACCCTAACTTGTTAGCTTCCATGAAACTTAGCTGTTAGCTCAGAGAGCTACTGATGATGTCATCTCTACCAGCAGCAACGGTATTTATTTTTTTCCTTGAGAAGACTAGCTCTGCCAAATGTAAATTCCATACCCTTCAGTAATTTCTCTTCCAACTTTCAAGTTGCATCAGCTTACTACAGTTTAAAACAGAAATGATCCAAACAAACATCCTCTGAGGTTTAAAAGACAAACTAGTAGATCTTACACAGCAGACTCACATGATCTACAAATGTCACTGGAAAGTAGACAGTTACAGAAAGTTACAAAAACAAAAACTTTGAGTGTTAATAAAAATGTTCTTCATGAATTTTGCTTCAGAAATCCCTGGACAATCAATGGCACTTTCAGCTCCTTAGCATCCGAGCTGAAGGCTGGGTTCTTTTCACTAAGTAAGCACAGAGCCCAGAACCATAATCTAAGTACCCTGATCACAAGCCTAGGATTACATTACGTGAGTATTCCTCTCAGGGGATACTCACATCTGCCAGTTGACTAATGCAACTGATGTCTGAGCCTCCAAAAATGTCCCAAATGCCATTAATCACTACCACCAGCATTTTATGAACACTGTATTTTAAAAAACACAACCAAACACTGAGTGCAGAACAAAGGGCCCTCAAAAATTCTACATTACCTTAGATTGCATCATTTAAAAAGTCAGTCTTTAACAGCTCAGTTCAGGTGAAAACGCTAAAGCTGTGCTCCAGAAAGTCTCTTGGGAGCACACTCTGGAAAATGCATACACAAGGAACTGTAGACACGCAGAGCAGGGAGTCTGAATTTTTCAGAAGTTTACACACACCATCCAGCTAAAAGGATTCTATGGGGATATATAAAGCCATTGTTCTCTTGATGCTGTTTATGATTATGAAATATTTACAGCCCATGTTTTTTGAAATAATGTTTTATATCACCCTAAACCAGTATTAGAACCAGAAATAATTATCTTTGTACACACAAAGAATTTGTCTCCTATTACAAATACAACAAAAATTTAAAAAACTGAGATAGCAGTAACAAAACACACATTAATAATCAAGCAGAATTCCTGTTGACTGACCCCATGTGCTGGCAGAAAACATCCAGCCTCTCAGATCAGTATCGGAACATTCAGTCACTCTTTATCTTTCTTAAAGCCTCGCACAAAGAATGAGGAGACAGCAGCATAAAATAATTGTCCATTTCATCACAACACCAGTTTCATTTTAAACTCTGATGACTGAGCCAAGAGGAGGAAAAATAATTTTCCTTATACAAGGTAACTAGCCCTCTCTTAAAGCAACTTCCTTCTCATCAAAATTTTCTCTTTCCAAATGCTACTCTGACCTCAGAGAAGATTCTGAGTTAGGTTAAACTATTTACTTTCCATTCAGAACTGTCATTTCTCTTGCTTCTAAAATGAACATTAAATTACCTCCAGAAAGGAATTAAAGCCTGAGACAGTATGATTGAGTTTTAGCGGCTTAACAAGCTTCTTCAATGGCTTCGAACTTGGCCACATCATAAGTATGTGCTAAGAACCACATTGGCTCACACAAAGGCTGCTCTTTCCCAGCCAAATTTCAAGGTTCTGATTTAACGCATGGGAAAATGACAGAAAAGCAGAAAAGATGGCTCCCTTTTTTTTTTTTTTTTGATGTTGAGAAATTATGCTTTTTCCCTTTGCCTTATTCTTAAGAACTGTTGTGAGAACTCAAATGAAATCTAAAATGGAAACAAGATCAGCCAGTGGCCCACATCTGCCAAGGAAAATTTCAGTTACACATAAATGACCAAGTTAGAGGTGCTGAAGGTATGTTCTGCCAGGAAAATAAATGAGACTACTGATGGAGAGCTAGTGTCACCACACCTTCCACATTATCAGAAACATCACAGATAGAGGAAATAGAGAAGGGGAATCTCCTAGAAAGGGTGGGTAGTGCCCTGTTACAGCAGGTGTGAAAAATGCCCTGCATACACTAGGTTTATTGACAAGATAAAAGCACTTCAAAGTTTCTATGAAGAGTAGGTGTGGGGTTTGGTTTGGTTTGATTCCTGTAAACTGGTGAAGAAAGTTTGCTTTTAATATCCATTGAATTCCACCAGCAAATACCTGCACACCAATTCATCACTTCTTACCTGTATTCCCATCCCCACTCTCCATCGATGTTTTACTGGTTTCTGACGGATTGTTCATTCTTGAGTCTGCATTAAAACAGAGATAAAGATAAACTAACATAGGGAAAGTAAAACAAACAAACAAACAACAAAAAAAAAACCCAACCCACAAAACAACCAAAAAACTATTCATACCTTCTCATATAACATCAGAAATGTTACAGGTAGTTTAGATTACAACTACTAATTCAGATTATAACACAAAAAGAACGATCAGAAGCAGAACACAATACCGAACCTTCCAGATAAATACTGTTTCAAAGTTTAGTATGCCATTCTTCCCACATGCAAAAACATGGTATTAAGGACATAAATGACAGCACACTAGAGGGCAAAGACAGGTAGAAACCTAATTTTCAATGCAATGAAAGTCATAGAAGCAAAAAGGGGTGAAGAGGGGGGGGGAAGGAAGAAACAATGACTACATCAAGATTCAAAAATATTAAGTCTGACCACCATGGCCTGCATTATTCTTGTGTCGTCCCTGCCATTCCTCCCTCCTTCCCCCCAGCTAAGAGAGAAAGGAAATTCAGTAATTTTAATTAAATAGATGTCATTTTTCTAATACTGTATTTTCATTTTACAGGTATGCCTGCAAAATTACTGATATTAAGTGATTTTATATTTCCTATATATTCATGCAAAGCAATACAAATATAAAAAAAATCCTCTTCCTCTTCCCTCTGTATGAAACCTATTGAAAAGTCTGCTTTTGGTTCAGCTTGTCAGCTGAACATAGCGCAATGCAGAGGGCTTCTCCAGATGGCATAGAGAGAATATAGTTTCCTTATACAGGAATCTATAAAGATGTTCTGTGTACAGCATCAGGTCTCCAGCTTATTACCTCCTCTTACCTTGCTACTGACCTTAGTTTGACACATTATCACAAACAAAAACTACAAAAAGAACCTCAAGACAGTTCATAAAATGAAGCATAAGCAGCATAAGCAAATTCTTAAGCATATTCTTCCATTCCCACAAACAGTTAAATACAACTTCAATGAATGCTTTACTCAGGATATTCTCTTGCTAGGTGCTTAGAAGGTTACTTCTGTCATGTACTTTCATCAAAGCAGAGATTACTAAAATAACAGTGGGCTGAAGAATACAGTAACAGCATTAACTGCTGCATCTTTCCCTCAGGTATTTCCAAGAATGCTCAAACACTTCTCTGCTTCCCAGTCTGTGAGACCTGAGAATAAGAAAACAGACTGCTGCTGTACACTATCACCTGCTATTGCCCAGAGGGACCAGTGCTACCCCCAGGCTAATGGAACCAGGGGTGAGAGCAGCAGAGAAACATAAGCACCAGCCAGGATGAATGAAGCACATGGACAGGGGCCTGAATGAAAACAGGAGTCAAGATGAAGCCTCGCTGGGAGTGTGGGGCAGGAACAGGAGGGAACTAATTACAAATGCAGCATGTGTGAGAGAAAAGGTAAGAGATATCCAACTTGGAAAAACTCCAGTAAGCAATTAGGAAATACAAGTTAAGAAATGTCAATATTTTTAAAACAAATGTAAACTTCCATGTAAACAACTGATGCAATTGAATGCAGAATGTTCCTATGCCTATGCTTAAATCTTTCAAAAGTCAGACACATGTAAGAAATCTGAACTATCAATGTCACTCTTAGCATAAAGCCAAACTTGTTAAATATTTGCAGGTTGAAAGAGGTGATCCTGCCCTTCTACTATGCTCTCCTGAGACCTCACCTGGAGTCCTGCGCACAATTCTGGCATCCTCAACAAAAAAAGGACATGGAACTGTTGGAACAAGTCCAGAGGAGGGCCATGAAGATGATCAGGGGACTGGAGCATCTCCCATATGAAGACAGGCTGAGAAAGTTGGGGCTGTTCAGCCTGGAGAAGAGAAGGCTGTGTGGAGACCTCCTAGCAACCTTCCAGTATCTGAAGGGGGCCTATAGGGATGCTGAGAAGGGACCCTTCATTAGGGACTTTAGTGACAGGACAAGACGTAATGGGTTAAAACTTAAACAGGAGAGGTTTAGATTGGATATAAGGAAGAAATTCTTTACTGTAAGGGTGTGGGATAACGGACATTTTGTGAGCAATCCAGAGACCTTGGTTTAAGGCAGCCTGCCTGAGAACAGAAACGGAGTTGGGATAAACTGAAGGCCATGGATTAGGGAGTAAAAGAAACACCACCTGTAAGAACTCAGGGGCAGGGAAGGGAGAGGGGGAGCTGAGAAGTTCTGGGGCTCGAGTTCCCAGGACGGTGTTATCCAATCCTAGCATTGTTAAGGGTTAAGGTGCCCAATGTGAGTATGGTAGTGCAATCTTTAAGAAACTAACTAATGATATGAAGCATAGCAATGCAACTGACCAATTGTATTAAGCCAAGTAGTTACGGTGATGTAATGGTAATGTAAGAATAAGGTATAAAAGTAAGCCGTGTAAGCCAACAAATCGAAGTCTGCATATCAATCATATTGATCATTCACATCTTCCCTCTCCAAGATCTCCAACATAAGGGTGGTGAAGCACTGGAATGGGCTGCCCAAGGAAGTTCTGAATGCTCTATCCCTGGCAGTATCCAAGGCTGGGTTGGACAGAGCCTTGGGTGACACAGTTTAGTGTGAGGTGTCCCTGCCCATGGCAGGGAGGTTGGAACTAGATGATCTTAGGGTCCTTTCTAACCCTAATGTTCTATGATTCTAAACTGATTTTGGAAAGGGGAAGTGAGTGAAAGGATACTTTCCACCTCTGCACTGCTAGCCCTCACTTCAGCAAAAAGCTGCTTAGCAAATTCAAGCTATGAGTTCACAGCCTTGAAAGACAGAGCTCTGATAATGTTGGAGATGCAGAACCTATTGATTCCCAGAGCCCTCTTTTGTTATTTTCCAAGTTTAGGTAGCATGATCCACAACCTAGAAACAGAACATGAGTTCCACTGTCTGCATAGAAATATTTGTTGTTGATGTGTCCAATAGAACTGTGTTTAAAACACAGAAACTGTTCCTATCTAGAAGTTTCACATGCCTTAAATTGAGTTTATTGTTGTGGCAATAGCACATTTATTTAAAGTGATTACAGGCAATGTTCATTTGATAAACAGCATTAGCTCATTCCTGGACCCACAGATGGCTAGTGAAATCAGTTTAGTTTCAGAGTACACTGAATGGGAGAGTTCCCTTTAGCCACAGACACAAAGGGTTGTCATCCAATAGGAATGAATATGAGAAAAGAGGGCTTAGAAGGCCAGTTGTGGAAACTGGGTTAACTCGTAAGGCTATTGGATACAGGATGTGTTTTTTAAACCCAGACCATAAGGTTAGCCTGAACTCATGAGAGCAATGACTACAAAATGGAAGAACACAGGCTGAGAAGGGCATATCTCAGCAATATAGGACCCATGCACCAAACCACTTCAAAAAGCTCTTGCAAGAAAAACACAGGACCACCTGTACGAGTTTGTTACAGAAATTAAAGCATTGAAACCACCATGCAGGATACTAATGGTAAACAAACTAAACCCAGAAGGGGACACAACTGCCCTGTGCACAGAACTCCAAGCAACACAGTGACTATTCCCTCAGTATGAGGAGGCTCCTACAACAAAACTTTCCTGCAAGACCAGCAAGTTTCCTCAAGGACAGAATTATAACTGTACAGACCTGTTTTAATAAATGAACCAAGATGAGTTTTTCTGTCAGGCTATGCTGCAAATTAAATCCTATTAAAAAAGGGTTTCAGTGTTTCCTAGTATTAGACATACACATGAAGTTTACTCAGCTACCAAAAGCATGTCTAAACAAAGACTATTTTACTGTAAAGGTTCATTTCTAACAAAGACCTCAAACATTGCTATTGCAAAAAAGCAGGAAGCTGAGTGAAAAAACATCAAGTTCAAATGAAGGATAGCATCCATTATTTCACCAGCTGACTAGTCTTGATCAATCTGTGGGCCTTTTGCATATAAAGCACCAAGAACAATGCTGCCACTTCCATTGCAAATGGTATGGCATACATCTGAAGCACAAAACTACTACCAGCAAAACAGACATATATCTGCAGGATACTAAACTTACAGATTCATTATACATCAAATAAAAAGATTATCTGGTTTATACATGCTCATGCAATTTCTGCTTTAGAGTTAAAAGAATAACAAATAAAGTGAACTAAAAAAATCCAAACCATAATGCCCTCACCTTTTCTTTTTTCTTTACATTTTTACTCAGGTTTTAAATAAAGGCTCTGGGCTACAACTTCTGCCAAAATTATCTAAAAAAAAAAA